>JASVEL010003038.1:0-49920 GCA_032618575.1 Nicotiana noctiflora | reverse complement strand
ATCCACAATATCTGAACTATTCTTGGCTAAACCCTAGTAGAGGAGTTGCAGAACATTGCTTTGGCAATTAATAGATGTTCTAAAGAGTAACATAGTCAATTTGAAAGCACGAAGGAAAATCAAATGAGTATAGCAAAGTGTACCTCCTCGCACCCACCATATATAGCAAATGCATATATATCATGACTAGGGACGTTAGCAAAACCCATATATAGAAACACTTAGACCTTACATAAATTCCAGCTGCAGCAGCACTTTTAGAAAGTTTCCTTTGCTAGTACAATAGCAAGGCAAAATCTAAAGAAAAGCACACACCTGGAAATGTGGATCATCAGCAACAACTGCACGATCATCCCAACTTAAACGACCACCAAAGATATTCCATATACCATTTTGATTACGTTCACTTGCACATCTATGATTTAAGACAACATCACCGAGAACCTTGATGCCCACTTCATGGAATTTCTTTACAGTAACTTTCAATTCTTCAAAACTACCATATCTGATAAAGATACAGAAAAACAACGCAAAATTGAGATACCCCAAAAGTCAAGGAAAAAAACACAAACCGAGAGAGCAATAAATTTGCTTCATTAAGTCTCATTTGACCTGGTAGGAACTATCTAATCATTGTCCGAAATGAAGGATAAAAATAAGATGCCAATTCTGTACTAAAGAATAGCCTACTTGAACCAGAGAAAGGCGGAAAGAGGAACCAGTAAATCAAAATAACAAAACAGGTGGTCTTATTGCGGTAATTTTGTATGTTTAATCATAACAAACAAGTAGAAAATGAGAGAGATGTCTGATCTTCTGCTGGGAAAGAGGAATGACGTGGTAAGAACAACGCGCCCCTTCTTAAGTGTTGGCATATCCCCCTAGTTTAACTTCAATTAAAGAGGCTACTAGCCAAGAGAAAGTGAAATTCTCATCCATAAAAACATTAACATGAGACTGCCCTTCCTAATGTTTGGCGCATATCCTATTTTAAATTATAACAAAAAAAAATAATAGAACCTGTATGAGATACTTAGATCTTCATCTCATAAATCCAGAAGGGATATCCATGACTTAAGCTTTAAATTGACCAAAAATGGAAGTGAAGAGAATTTTTATTGTAATACCTGGAATTTAAGTTATATAAATCTCTAGGCATGTAGCCTTCTGGTGACACCGAGTCAGTTGGTGGAGGTAACCAGATGACACTGAATCCAAGCGAAGATAACTCTGCAGCTTTTTCATGTAGCTCCTTGTACCATCTTCCAGATTTATGAGATTCCCAATTAAAACCTTGGCACAAAATTTCAAATCCTGTACCAGTCCCTGAAGACACTTTGATATCAGGTTGTGAAACCTCAGCTTCAGAAACAACAATTTCTGACATTGTTGGAATTGAACTTCTGAATATACTATAAGCTTCCGCGGCAAGCTTCTCAATTTCTTGAAGAATGTTTTCCTGTGTTTCCTTGCTTTTTGTCCTCCGACTCTTTTCAGAGGAAATGTCAGTCACCAAATTCCTTATCTCCTTTATTATTTCATCAGTATACACAGAGCCTGCTTGTTTCTCCTCAGGAGCGCTATTGAGTATCTCCGAAGAATTTGACTCTTCATCTTGTTTTCTCTCCTCCAAATGTATTGTGCTAGACGGATGTATGCCACTTGACAAAGGTATATAAAAATCGTTCCCCTTACAATTCAACCATGTATTTTCACCCAGCTTTACCACAAAAACAAATGCGGAAAGTCCTCCATCCAAAGTAAACAGTCCGGACGAACCATTGCCTCCTTCTTTTCTCTGTCACGAGAGCATATATCATCAATAAGCAAAGAGTAGCTGGTCTTAGAAACAAAAAGTTACTAGTTCTATCTGGTCAGAGAGAGACATTTTTCAAAGAAAAGTGAGCGAGATGATAACAGAGAAAAGAGACCACAACTATTGCATGGCAATTTTGTTTCTGAATATGGATCAATTCTAAGTAACAGTAGCACTCTGCAAAAATCTGTCCGAGAGATAACCAAGTATTTGAGAAGATCAGAAGAATGCTAGACATACCATATAAGACCCTTCCATCATGTTGGAGATTCAGGACAAATCTAAAATACTGCAGTTATTGAAGGGGAAAAGATCGGAATCTTTTACGTGCTTGACAACAGAAGCGACCTTGTTTGCCCAGGTGTGCCCTAATCTTTTCATGCACTCATGTTTGGAAGCCCTCAAAATAATCAGTAGTTCAGCATTTCATGTTTGCAAACAGCTAACTTTCTCGTAGTTTCTTCTTTAATAACAGTACATAAACATCAGGCATCGTCTCTATTTACAGATTAGACATTCAATTTATTATCTAGCTGATTCTTCAGTTCCCCTAAAGAAACTATGTTCTAATTGTGACTAGGTAGTTGGACTTTCCCTCTAATAGAAATGAGCAAACAGATTAAAATGTTGGGAAAAAAAGGTCAGAAGTCCCTTTAATCATAAAAGAAGAAGAGAAAGGTCAGTTGCTTTGATGTATACATGCTTGTACAAACTTGAACGTTTTAAGCAGAACCTACCCTGTCCCAGCAAGCCCATCTCCTGTCCAGAACTATTGGGCCAACTAAGTAGTGTCGCAAAGGCAAAGATTCCACGTCCCATGGCAACTAAAATGGTAAGCAGTATATAGCAGGTCAACTTAGGTGACAAGTGACCAAATGGGAGAGGGAAAAAAATGTACTCATCTCCCAAAAACCAAAAAAGAAAAAATGCATTAACTTATTCTTTTAAGAGTGTCCCAAAATTGTGCCAACTTTTCTTAAGAGAGAAGTTCTTGTACAGTTTACATACTCTAAAGGTCATGTAAGAACCTATTTTACAATTTACAATACGTCTTACTCTATTCTAACTCTAAAACCACAAAGTGAGCCGACATATTCCCCACCAAATACTGAATAATTCCTTTAATTAACATGCTGAGTCACTGAGTCAAACTAAGACGATTAATTTAGATGAAGGGAGTATCAATGAAGGTTCCAGGCATTAAGCTTCACAAAATACTTGATCGGATGTTACGATAGCCACTAATCCGAAAAAGCAGGTTAGTGAATCTGGCTGAAGGAATCCAACAACTTACTGGTCCGGAGCAGATTCACATGGCAATTTCATATTTTGTTCTCATAAGTACTTTTTTTTAATATACCAGCACTAAGATAGTGCTTACAAAATTACATCACTAGCCTAGACTGACTCCTTTAAAACGATTCACACGGCACTTTCATTGGCTAAAATAAGAATATGAAAATGCTCGTATCCTTGCTAGACTATATTGAACCACACCAACAAGGTAAAATTGGACCAGCAGATTAAAAATCTTAAAATAGAAAAAGTTATAACATCCTCTCATTCATTAAAGAAGAGAAAGGTTAGTTAATCTGGATGTGGTGCACATGCTAGCTATTACAAACGCAACACCTTACACATTGCACATGTCCAGAACTATGTAGCCACTATCAAGCAGAACGTGTAGGGAGGCCAACAATTTCCATTTTCCAAGGCTTCTCAAATATTAAAGAAGTAGATCTGGACAAGGAATAAACATAAGACCAATGGAAAGAAGAAAAAAGGAAAAAATTAGTACTTCCTCTATCCCAGAAAAGTAATCTTACTCCCTTTTTTGGACCATCCCAAATTGTGTCGACTTTTCCTTAAAAAAACTTTAATACCGTTAACACATGTGGGACCAAATTTTTCACTTTAATACACAATTTACTCTGAAACCACAAAAGTTATCACATTAGGCCCACATATTCCCTACCACAAATACTAAATAATTCAGTGCCTGGAAAGTTTGTAATCCAAAAAAAAGTACCTGCAGCAAAGTCCTCAATGCCTTATTCTTGAACACAACTGTTTCTGCTGGATATGGTGTTGCAGGAAGTTCCCATGTTTTTGCATCATCTTTGCAGACTCCCCAGTGAAGAACTACATTCCCTGGTAAGTCGGTATCTATACACACAATATTCTTGGCAGTCTCTGGACAGTGCTTAACAGAGACACTAACTGTGTTATCAACAAGAGTCTCTTTTACTATGACGTGCTCTTCAAAGAACCCTTCAAGGCACTTGCTTTTCACACTAGAGCCATCACCGCTGCTTGATTCCCCTTTAGAGGGAGCAGCTTCTGGCTTAAGGAGGATGTTTGACAGCTGCCCTAGCAGTCCTGCAAAACAAGAAGAGCCATCGAACTATTACAACTTGAATATTACTCAACAAGACATAGATATAAAGGATCTTTCTGCCCATGCTGATATTTCAGCCACTTCATAATAACGGACCAATAACAGGTAGAGGTAAGGTTTGTGTACACATTGCCCTCCCCAGACCCCACTTGTAGTATTCCACTGGGTCTGTTGTTGTTGTTATAAAATACGTGTTATTATAATAGTAAATTGCTAGGAAATATAGAAATTCATAACAGGTAGTGTAAATAAATATAACTCTTGTGTACCCTAGGTGAACACTTCTCATTGTTAGAAAAGATAGATTTCGACATATTTGAATTGTTTTTCCTCGGGAGGAAGTCAGCCAAGCTAACATGAAAAAGATGTGATATAGCTTGCATACAAGGGAAGAGGCAAGAAGTATGAACATATGGCATAAATTTTACAACAAAAAAGTGTCCTAACCCGATCCCTTTTTAACTCCAACAACATTAGTGTCGTCCTCCAAGTAGTCAAAAAGAGGAATCTTGAAGTCCCTCCCTCTGTGCTGATACCAAACTCCAGTTTCCTCATCCTGCATCATCAAAATAAACCAGAAAAAGAAAACACCTTCACAACCAAAAAAGTGAACACCGAAGGTATTAGAGGAGCAGTATACATGAAGATGTTTTTTGTTGATGTGTCGTAAGCAGCATAATACATAAAGAAGATAGCCTAAACATTTAAGCATAGAAGTTCACCTTCAATACAAAATTTATAGTTGCAATTGACCACTTAGAACATATGTCAATCTTAACTTCCTGAAACGTTTCTCCTTCCAAAATCGTGGATGACCCTTTCAAAGGAGTTTCAATTGCGTAATCCTGTAATGGCAATGAAACATTTAAAGAAAAATATGAGAAAGGAAATGTAGGAAAAAGGTAGATGGACAACTTCACACAAATTGAAACTAAAGTGATTATATCCACATTTAGAGTTGTAACATTAACAGAGCAAGGACGAGGCAAACTAGTAAGAGAAAGAGTAGTAGACACCTTTATGGTGATCGAACCCGAGGGCCGCATCTCTGGAGGAGGTTGATCCCATTCACTGCCAGAATAAAAATGCAAAACTTAGAAACAACGTATCCGGCGTCTTTAGGTATTCATCGACTATTGAAGCACAAGTTCATGAGCTATAAACCTCCAAATTAAAACTAAAAGTCTAGATCATCCCCATCTGAAAGTCAATTGGCGGAACTACCTTGGAGAAAGGGGTTTCAATTGAATCTCCTTCACCTAAAAATTATACAGTTCAAATAGGGTAAAAACTAGTAGTAGTTTATTTGTTATATGTAAGTTGTTGAATCCCTTAATATGAGGAAAAATTATAGTAAAGTGGCAAAGGGGATTCACAATTTTGCTTTAGATCATAGGTTCAACCCCCCATGGGACCATTTTGTATCCCCTAGTATAAAATCCGCGCTCACCACTGCTAAAGACTAAAACTTGACATTAGAGGTAAATCCTTTCTATACAAGATATTGTATAGGGGCTCCTAGAATTTTTCGTACTCCTTTCCCGGGGTTGGGTGAGGCTTGTCAGGGCGACTCATAGTTGATTCGTGCATTAGATTGTGTCCCCCTTATGGTAGTTATTTATGGTAGCTACTGTTTGATATTATTGCATGTCATTTTATGTATAATTCTTATGTTTAGATAACTATTTACGCGATTTCTACCGGAATTACTAATGTTCTTTTGTTTTTGTTTTTGTTGTTGCTTTCCCTTTCCTTCTCTAAGCCGAGGGTCGATTGGAAACAGCCTCTCTGCCCTTTAGGGTAGGGGTAAGGTCTATCTACATATTACCCTCCCCAGACCCCACCTTGTGGGACTATATTGGGTAGTTATTGTTGTTGTTGTTACAAGATATTGTATAATTTATTCACCATAGTTATTTCTACCTCCAAAGCACAAAAACACCAGTACTTCCATTATCAAACCAGACTAACCTGCCAGCGTCACCAGCATAATGGACCCCCCAATGAAGAATCCATTTCCCTGGCACACTACATCCCACAGAGAGGTGCCAATTTTCTTCATCTTCCTCCTTATCTAATTTGATGGCTATCTTTCCTTCAGCCTGCAAAAAAACAAGCCAATCAACATCTCAGCAGCTCTTAATCTTTTTCTACTGCACTATTGGGAAAAACATATGACACGTGCACTGTTGCACAGAGCACAAATATTTAACAAAGAAAACAGAGGAGATTCAAATATATTACTCCCTTCAATTTCAATTTTTGTATACCTATTTGACTTGGCACAGTGATAGAAACGAATATTTTGAAACTTGTGGTTTTACACGTGCCATAATGTTCGTGTTGTTATAAAAACTTGGCATTAAGAGTAAAATTAAAAGTTTAAGTTAAATTACTTTCAATTTTAAAAAAGGTCATTCTTTCCGGGATAGACCAATAACGAAATAAGGTCACATAAACCAAAAATTACATATCTAAGAATGAAGGCCAAATTTTCAAATTTCCAATTTATCTCTCTCATTTTTGTAAGCAATACGGAGGCAATACACCTCCCAGACTTTTATATAATTTTTACACTTGATAATAATTCAATTGAATAAGTTGAACTACTCCGTTAACTTAACAAATAGGATTTTTTTTTTTTAAATTGCTAACTTAACAAAGAGGATGTTTTTCAAAGAGGTTGCTCCAAACACTCCCTAATTCCTATAAAACGTCCCATTTCTATTGATTCAATGAATTTTCAAGCACAAAAATCAGAACTAAACAAATAATAGAGCACGCAATATATATATCTGCGAATCTCTGACTTAATAATACATATACAGACGAAAAAAAAATGTAATACATTAGTTTACCCTTTCCGGTCGTTTCACCGAGAAAGTCTCTGTTAAAACAACGTCAGATTGTTCCGACGTCTCAATGACGGCAGCATCGGTGGAGCTAGCTCGGACATCGAACGTCACCCGGCGACGCCGGAATCTCAAAGTTACGTTACTGGAGAGCGGCAACCGAGAGTAATTTAGAGATAAATGAGGGGTTATTCTTGGATTTAAATAAAGTTTTGGGCTTCGCCGGAGACTATGACCGACAAAAGGCTCTATAGTAACAGTCGACATTTTTTTTCCCGGTCTCTAGATCTCTCACCTGAAAAGCATGAGGAAAAAAGAGAGAACGAAAATAGTTTGGTTTGTCAGATATTTATAGTGGATAATTATTGCTCTTTTGGTTCTCTGCTGTTCAAACACTTTCTTTTCATTACATAATCTTTACTCCTTTTAAAAGGATTACGAAAAGTACCCCTAAAGTAATCTGAATTAACGATCAGGCACCTCACTTTTTAAAAAAATGTTGCAATAATAATTTATAATCCCAATTGACATTGAATTTAGTTTGCAAAACAATTTTCGCAAAACTTTTTTGCAATGCATAGTTTAAACGAACAAAATAAATGTTTCAATCAAGAAAGTTGTTAAAAAGTATTTTAAATTATGCATAACAAAAATTTATTTTAAAAATAGTATCAATAAAGTTTCAAATAATTGTAACGTTTATTTATTTAGAGGACACATATTTGATTAATATATACTACTATTAATATATAAAGACATAATTCTAGATCCCATCTGGATAAATGTGTCCATTGAAAATTGCAGAGTAGATGGCAATTGAGGTAATTAATGGGAGCTTTATAGTAATAATGACAATAAAATAATGACTTGATTATTAAGAGAATGAGAACTATAACAACAACACAATATAATTTTATCTGGTGGGATTTGAAAAAAATAATATATACGCATACCTTATTCCTATTATAGAATAGGAAGACTATTTTCAAATAATATATAATGAGTATCCTTGGGGTAAAATTTAAAAATAGCCAAATTTACCACTGGTCGTTGAAAAATAGCCAAATTTTAAAAGTCATCAAAATTTAGCCACTTTAAATTTGAGCGAAAACACTATTCAAAATCCGAAAAAATATGCCCGAAAATTTTACGGGAGTTCCAGCATAAGTATGCTTGAACTTCCCTAAATTTTACGGGAGTTCCAGGATAACTATGCTGGAACTCCCGCAAATTTTACTAGAGTTCAAGTATAATTATGCTGGAACTCCCGCAAATTTTACGGGAGTTCCAGCAGTATAATTGTCCAGTATGATATACTGGAGTTTAGAGCATTACTGCTCCAGTCTCCCGCAAATTTTACAGGAGTTAGCAAACTATATCGGTCCAGTATAATATCTGGAGTTCATACACAAATACACTAGAACTCCACTATATTATAGTGGACAGATCCCTACAACAAAATAGTGACTAAACTATACCTTAAATTTTAACGTATCCTTCCGTCGCTTCATTATTAACATGATAATAAAGCAATGGGCAAACTGAGGGAAAAAAGAAAAAATAATTGATAAAGGGGTTGCACTTTCCGTCGGCTACAAACATGATACTTGTTGGAGAGTTCTATTTTCTATAATACTTCCAACTTTACGTAGATTCGAAGTTTCTCTCTCTCTGAATTCGTGGTCCCAAATTGAAATAATATCTGAAATATCTCAATTCAAATGACTTACTATATGATAAAGACCTGCCATTATTATTATAATAATAACTGGCTATGATTTTTTTAGTTGGTTTGAATTTCTACTATAATAATTTACTGTATTTTTATATATTCAAAAAGGAACAAACAAGCGACACAGTGTAAAAAGGGGAAAAATTCAAGTCATATTTATCACTGGTCGTTTAAAAATAATCAAGTTTCAAAAGTCATCAAAATTTAGTCACTTTAATCTAAGCGAAAATACTGTTCAAAATCTGGAAAAATATTTGTATTCCCTGTTCAAAATATGAAAAAATATGCCCGCAAATTTTACTGGAGTTCCAGCATAAATATGTTTGAACTCCTGTAAATTTTACGGGAGTTCCAGCATAACTATGGTGGAACTCCCGCAAAATTTACTGGAGCTCAAGCATAATTATGCTGGAACTCCTGCAAATTTTACGGGAGTTCCAGCAGTATAATTGTCCAGTATAATATACTGGAGTTTGGAATACTAGTGCTCCAGTCTCCCGTAAATTTTACAGGAGTTAGCAAAGTATACCGGTCCAGTATAATATACTGGAGTTCATATATAAATGTACTAGAACTCTAATATATTATACGGGACTGATCCCTACAGCAAAATAGTGACTAAACTATACCTTAAATTTTAACGTATCCTTCCGTCACTTCATTATTAACATGATAATAAAGTAATGGGCAAACTGAGGGAAAAAAGAAAAAAATAATTGATAAAGGGGTTGCACTTTCCGTCGGCTACAAAATGCACTAGAAGGTTGGAGATCTCTTGTTGCCAATGACCAATATCACATCATTAGATTACGTAATATTTATACGGGTTTCAGGTAAGGGTCGGTTCACAATAATATTTATACACAATATTACTTTATATTTCTGCAAGAGACTATTTCCACGGCTCGAACCCGTAACTTCCGAGTCACATGACAACAACTTTATCGATTACACCAAGACTTACTTTCGGATTTGATAACATACAGTGACAAGATATCTCTGGTTTTAGACTTTTAATCAAATTTATCTTCCGAACAAGGGCCAAAATTGCACTAACTAAATAAAGTTAACAATCAAAAAGAAAATCTTTAAGCGTTTTTACATACCTGTACACTATTGAAAACTTTATTACTTTCCCTACTCAAATTTTACTATGATTATATTTTATATACCTAATTACCATTTCTGTACATTTTAAGGGTATTGGTGATAATAATTAGTATCCTAAAATTACTCTAATGTATCTTTCACTCCCCCATGTTTCTCTCTCCACATACCACCCCCTCCCCCACGTATCTTGCACTCACCCACGATTCTACCATTGACAGCCATTAAAAAGCTTTAAAGCTTTGAATTTGAATTTGAGTTTTAAAAAAATATTACTTGTTTGAATTTGATGTTGCTGCAAAGAATTAGGAATTCTCTCTATGTAAATCTTTATCTCTTAATCCCTAATTTCAGTAATGTAAAGCAAAGGAAAAGAGCAGCAATTTCACCATTGACAGTCATTAAAAAGCTTTGAATCATTGAAGAAAAAGAAGAAGAAGAAGAAAAGTGTATTCTGTTGTTTATATATATTTTTTATATTTATTTAACTATTATATGAAAATTGAACAATATTGTATAAAAATTACATTTAAGTTGTATGATTTATATATAACTGAGTAGAAATAATGTTGGATAAATTCTAGATAAATTGTATAACATATAATAATTAGTTGTATGAAGAAGAATATATATATATATATATATATATATATATATATATATATATATATATATATATATATATATATATATATATATATATATATATATATATATATATATATATATATATATATATATATATATATATATATATATATATATATATATATATATATATATATATATATATATATATATATATATATATATATATATATATATATATATATATATATATATATATATATATATATATATATATATATATATATATATATATATATATATATATATATATATATATATATATATATTTGTAGATAAATTGTATACTATATAATAGTTGTATAATTTTGTTTTTGCTATGTATAAATCAGATACCAAATACACAAAAGACATATTGTATAAAAATTATATTTACGTGGTATGATATTATAGTCGTATATAACTGGGTAAAAATAATATATGAAAATTGTCTATAAGTTGTATAATATATAATTAATTGTATGAAATTAATTTATACTATATATAAATCATTTGCAAATAACTTGTAAAGATTGTTTGATATTTATTTTCAGATTTCTTACGTGTAAAATGACAAATTCCTTCTTACTTTTAACATAAAACTAAAGAAAATTTGTACCCTATCTATTCTAAGTGGAACATGCAAGTAATGACTCTACTCTTTTCCTCTATTGGAATTTGAAGTAATAATTGAACAGTTGAAATCATTTGTTTAGAAACGAATTAGCCAGTATTAACTTTATTATGCCTCAGCACGCGCAAAGCTTTGAAGTTGGCAAACAAAGAATTATAAGAAATGAGAACAATGCAAGGAAGATTGTGGCAAATAGTGTCAACTTAAGGTAATAATATACCTTTTCTGCCACACAATGACAAGACTGGAAAATTATTTAATTTAGCTAATTTTTGGTATAAATATTACTTCGTTAATTCTTTTTGTTGTGTACCTCTACAAGTATTTTTGTGAAGATTTAATAGCTTTTGTAGTGAAGTTAGTAGATTTACATTTGTATTGTTTCGGAAATAGAGTTTTTTTTTTAACAAAAAGGAATATGATGGGTGTAAATGTACACTGTGGGTGAAGTTGTTAATAATACTCATACCAAATAATCAGTATGGTAAGTTACGTTGAATAATCAGAAAAATATCCTGTTAGTTGCTTTTCATCCTATACCTGCAATACACAAAACAAGATAGTTAATTAGCAAAAGAAACAAAAGGAAGAGACGACGATATATATCATAGTAGAATATACAAACAAAGAGAAAATCAACGGACAAAATATTAAAGAGGTAAAAAATGATTACAGTATTAGCTGATTTAGTTGGGAAATTGTTTACTCGAGACATGGGGAGAAAGAGAGAATTTGGAGAGAAAAGGGAGAGATGAGAGAAAAAAGAAAAGAGGTAGCTAAATTTCTTGATTGAAGGCTCAAATAATAGATTGGAAGTCTTTTAAGGTGGATTGTATATATTTATAAACAAAACTTGTCTATGTTGGATAATTAATTAAACATGAACATTAAAAGTAATAAAATTTTAAATAATATATAGGAATGAAAAAAACCCAAACTTCAATCACGTCTTTCCTAGCTTGGGGTGAGAAGATAATTCTGTAAAGGAGCAAGTGGGATACACTTGTTAAAATATAAATTACAATATTATATATATTAGAAAAATATCTTAAAATATTTTTAAACAATTTCCGCAGTTTGACTTTTTCTAATTTGTTGGCATGTAATTCATCACAAGTGTTATCATAATAGTTCAACCTCCATTAATTGGAATTACTTACCACCATCCCACCCCAACCCCCACCCCCAAAAAAAAAACAATTGGAAGGAGTAAGCATGCTGAGGTGTAAACTTTAATTATGTTGTTCTTATCTTTGGGTGAGAAGATTGTTTGACCAAAAAGTTTTAAAATCTTTTTAATTAAACCAATTAGATAAAGAAATGACGAGTGAATCCAAGTTAAAAGTAATAAATTTTAGATTCGAAATTAAATAGCCCAGGTTGTACGATTGCGTGCTTAAGTTAACGAATACCGAGTTAATGCTCTATGACTAACAATCAATACAAGGATAAAACATGCAATAGATGTGATAAATGACATTAAATGTAATGAGAAGCAATCTAACACCCGAAGGTTAGATGAGATGGATAATTCCTTTCTCTGACTATAGCACCTGACCGCCGAGAAGTGAAAATGGATTATGTGTTCTAGGATCTTGTGAGTTAAAGAGAAATGTTATGTGATAAAATCAAACAAGAGAGACAAAAACCATATTTTCGTATATCTCTGATAGTCAACTCTTTACAAGATATCTTTCTTTTACAAAGGTTCTGAAACCCCGTTGGTTTCCTCTCTCTTACTATTTATAGAGGATCTTCTAGAAAACACTAGAAAAGTACAATGTGGGAGAATATTCAACAGAAAATTCCAATTTACAGTCACATGAGCATTCTAACAATTGTGGTCGTTGCTCTGTACTCGACCTCGGCACTGGTCTCCCCCTTTGAGCGACTCTTTGTCGCCAGATCATACTTGGTTTCGACCTCGGCCTCAACTCGTTCATTTGCATTCGCTACACTAGACCTAATTTTGATCCATACAGTTAGTCTCTCCACTTATTTAGGTTGTCCTCTTAGAAGTCCTTGATGAGCGATTCATTTGTATCCAGTCATAAAAGTTCTACCATGGCGGATGGGCTGAATTGGTAGAGGTCAGTTTGATGACTGGCTCAAAGGTTGTGGTTGGTGTGGCTAACACGGGATGACTTCATAACCACAAGCGTCATTATTACCCATCTTCCAGATGTAATGCATCATTTTTAGCGCCATTGTTGCTTCGATCTTAGTGTCAATGACAGTTTCTTGCATCGATTTCAGTGCCATAATACCTTATAAATAAGGGAGGGGAGATTCACAAGTGAGACTTTTGAATTTCATACTTATTTGGTACTTTGTTTGTTCTTCGACTTCTTCTCTGACCCTTGCTTTTGATTCTCATCTGCTTCTCAGCTCCAGCTTTCTCATTGGCCATACATGTTTTGTTGATACCCTTTTTCTGGCTATACTGTACACACATTTATTTGCAGAAATGACAAACTCCTTCCATGTTTCCGATATAGTCCCCGATGCCACCCCTTATTGGTGGCAATGCCTTCTAGTAGTGGCAAACCCACGGTTGCAGAAGATGAAACTTTTCCTACCATTGAGGAGATAGTTCCTCGGAACTGGTCGATCAGAAATGACTTTCAAAAGGAACCAGCTCCTACTCCTGAGTAGGCTCTATCAGTCATGGAGTTGAAGCAAATATCTGCGGTCTAAATTCTATATTCCTGATTACGTTGATATCGTTCCGGTAGGGAAAGACTCAATACAAATTCACCGACCTGAGTATTGTGCTTTCTACCAATACCCATTATTGGTGGTTTACTCTCTTCCTCTTCCTCCGCATGCTGAGGAGTTCTACTATTTTTACGGTGTTTGCCCGTCACAGCTTTCCCCTTACCTATACAGGGCCTTTTTTATGCTGGCAAAGTTTGTAGAGTTGGCTGGTTGTGAGGTCGCCATTCGTCATCTTCTGCATCTCTTCTCGCCTAATTTCTACACGGGGACACTGATTCATCTCCGCCATTGTGCGACTAAAGGCTTGGTGATAGGGATTGATGATAAGGCGAACCACCGATTCTGGTGCAATTACTTTTTCGTTAGGACCGAGCACATTGTGGCGGAACCAGTCGGGTTCCCTGAGCAGTGGAACTTCAATTGTAAGGGTCTTTTACCGTTTGTCACATGTTTCGTTCATTCTCTCCTTTTTATTTTCTGGCTTTTACATGTTTTTCTTCTTTCAGCTGGTAAGTATCCACCTCCCCTGGTTCCTGACATCGAAGACTAGGTGGCTCGCGGTTTACCTCAGAGCGTAGGGATCCGCGATTGGTTATCATTTAACAGGTGGTTCGACCCCAAGCCTTCGATTAGTGAGTCCGATTTCCTTTTCCACGACCATTTTGTCCTCATGGTATCTTATTACTGTCTTGTTGGCATTTTTCTTAAACATAATTTTTCTTTTCATTTCAGGTCCACGGACTTCCGAGAAAACGAAGGCTCCGGTGCCCGCGTTTTGCCAGACGATCGCATCGGCTCGAATGCAATTTGTACTAGTTGAATTTGTACGAGAGAATTAAACTCTAGCTCTACCTTTGGATGATTTCTAGCTGAGACTTCTGATCACCACGTCCTGCATTTATTTGATGAATTGTATCTGTGAGCACGTGATTTTTGCTTTACTTGAGAAGTACTCCCAGAAAAATTCAAAATAAAAATAGTTTCGTGTTGGGCATGATTTTTGTGATTTTGTGTTATTTTTATCTTAAATTTATATTTTGTGTGCATGTTTATTTATTTAAATTAATAAAATACAAAAAATATATTAGGTTTTGCATTTTTGTGTCCGATATCGAAATTACGTGATTTAGGTGATATGTAATTATGTAGGATAGTGGTATTAAAAAATTAATTATGTTATGAATCAATGTATATATATATATATATATATATATATATATATATATATATATATATATATATATATATATATATATATATATATATATATATATATATATATATATATATATATATATATACATATACATATACACATGATACATCATGGAGTCTAATATTAAAGAGATAGGATTGGGCCATTTTATAATTAAACCCCAAGCCCAAAAGCCAAAATAATCCCAGCCCAGTCCGTCCAGCCCAATACTCACCCCAGCATCTATCATTGTAGCATTCGATCTGGACCGTTGGATTTTATCATCCAACGGCCCAAATTAATCAATCAATTACCCAAACATACCCGGTCCAAGACTCACCCAAACGACATCGTTTCGTTAAGTGGGTGGATCCAAGCCGTCGATCTAAATCGATCCAACGGCCTAGATCCAATCCCACGCGTGGTATATATTCCTAATCCCTTACCCCGCCCCCCTTTCAGCCCCCCTCTCCCTTCATCTCCCTCAGAAGCTCTCAAAGACCCAGTGTAACGCCGCCTTCCTCCGCCGTGCCCCGCCTGCCGGAAATCGCCTCACGGCGGTTCCGGTAGGCCAACGGCCACCATTTTAACACCAAGTCTTCCCCTCACCTCCCCCATTACGGATCCGGCGTTAGTTAGCTTCGAATGTTAGTCAAACGTTTCGAATATCAATTCGAAGTTCGTCGGAATCGGAGAGTTCATCCCAAACCACTTCAAATTCATACCACAGTCTCCTCACACCTCCCCCACTCTCCCATTGACATTGGTTTGGTTCGAATCTAACCAGAAATGCAAAAGCCCCAAATCCGAGCCCAAGAACCCTAGTTTTTGAAGAAGCCCAATTCGAGCCGGGTTAGCCGTAATTGAAGTCCAAGGGACTTTAGTCTAGGTGTTCTCAATCGAGAACATCTCGATTAAAGCCCGTTTGGCTTCAATAGTTCCAAATCTTAGTTCAAAGCTTGGGTCGGCAGATTTCTTACGAGGTATTCATTTCTTCTTTGGTCGATTTAATTCGATTGTGTGAACATGTGTGTTTGTTTCATTCGTGTTTTAGTTCTCATCTGTCATGTTTTTAATTTCTCATATCAGTTGATCTGCTCTCCTCCTTTAAGGCCTTTTATTTGGTCGATTCCTTCTATTTTCGTTAGTTAAAATGTATCATATGTTCAGTTCGACTAAAGTCGTCAAGGAGTTAGTTCGTAGTATTGATCCCTGAATCTGCCTGTATGCAATTCATTAGTGTAGGGGCTTGTTACTGTTTGATTCGGATTAAGGGGGTTAATTGGTTATAGTTAATAGGTTAATTAGTATTGATTTTTAAATGCCCTGCCCATAAGAGAGGCTAGTGGAACCTGCCATACAGCAGGGTATCCCACTAAGCCTCATGTGATCAACTAGTTTAATACTTTGGGTCCATACCTGGACATTGGATGATGGGTTTGCAGGGAATATGATGGGTTGGGGGAGTCAGTGTAAGGGGGTAACCTTAGGAGCTGCTGGTCAGCTATAAGAAGGGAGCAAAAACAGTAAAGAGGGGGACAGTCATAGCTAGAGAGTAATAGCTGGAGAGAAAAATAGGCAGCAGAGACATTCTTGATACACACATACAAAGTTATAGATAGGGAGAGCAGGGAGTTAAGAAAAACAGGGAGGACAATATTGAAACTAAGATACAGAGAGAAAAAGGATAGAGAAGTCACTGTTTCATTGGTTTTTTGGTTACTGTTTCGTGTGCTTTGATTCAATAGCTGAGTGTTTTGGCCATTTGGTTGCTTGTTGTTCTTGTGTTGGTGGTGTTGTGCCATTGTTGTAGCTGGTTCAGTGGTTGAGGGCTGTGGTAGTTCCAGTGATTGTTGTTGGCCGTGTGTATTGTTGTTGCTGTTGGTATCCAGTGATTGCTGTTGGCCGTATGTATTGTTGTTGCTGTTTGTATCTATTGTTGCTGTTGGCCGTGCGTGTTGTTGTTGTCTTTGTTGCTGCTGGTATACATCATAGTTGTTGTATGCTGCTGCTGTGTTGACCATTGTTGTTGGTGGGGTTATTGTGATTGAGAGTGCTACTGGGGTGGTTATTTTTGTGGCCATTGGTTGGGTTATTGTTTGTTGCTGCTGAGTCGTTTGTGTGGCTGTGGGTTTACTTTGGTTGTTACTGGTCTACTGTTGTTACTCCTGTTACTGCTGCTCCATTGCCACTGCTCACTCATCTTTGTTCTTCCGCGTTCCAGGTACACATCTCTGTTGTTGTAATTCCTTGGTTCGAAAAGAATGAAGCCTGAAGCTTATGTTTGAAGTCTGTTGAATCATGTAGTCGTCTACAGTTCTTATGCTTAATTACGTTCTGTTATTCTCTAATTAAGTTTGTATTGCTAGTCTTGGTTATGGAAAAGTGTAGTTAGACCAAAGATACACTGTCATTAGATAAGCACGTAAACCTGAATTAGTTTGTTGTATCTCTATTCAATCTTCTCTGCTCATGTGTGTAATCTCCAAATCTGTTAACATTAGACCTTATGTTAAAAGCAAGATTAGCTAGGGAGTTATTACTCAACTGAATGACGTAATTAGATTAAAGGAGTCGGGGGTGCATTTCATGTGACCCGACCCCAATTTCGGGCAAGAGCAAATAAAACGTGTCAGGAACCACAGGCGCATTTCATGTGGTGTGGTTCGTAGCAAGTTTTAAATAATTGGAATCAACTCCTAAGTAAGATACAGTGGGATGTAGTTCGCTTTAGATTTGAATCAAAGGTGCGCCCCGCCCAATAGTTACACTAATCGCACAGCCTTCATAAATGTACATATAAGATACTTAGATTTTGAGATGCGTCGTTTCTTAACGAATATCACGCCCTTCTCAACAGTGTAAATAAGTAGTCGATCCGGGCGCATATTTTAGTTCTATCTTCTTAAATACGGGTGTGCATTTCATGCGACCCAAATCCAAACCCCGAAAGGTTGAATAAGAATATGTCGAGGATCCGGGTGCATTTCATGTGACGTGATTCGAAAGCATATTTTTAAGCAATTTTCTCTTTCGTAAATCATAACCAATAATAAAAGCGGTAAAGGGATATTAACTTGCACTAAGTACATAATTGTAAAAAACAGATAGATAAGCCAAACACGACAGTTGAGCGACCGTGCTAGAACCACGGAATTCGGGAATGCCTAATACCTTCTCCCGGGTTAATAGAATTCATTATCCAGATTTCCGGTTCGCGGACCGTTAAATAGAGTCATTCTTTTCCTCGATTCGGGATTTAACCGGTGACTTGGGACACCATAAATCTCCCAAGTGGCGACTCTGAAATAATTGAAATAAATCCCATCTCGATTGTCCTTTAATTGGAAAAACTCTTTGCATCCTCGCCGGTGCGGTAAAAAAGAGGTGTGACAGCTCTGGCGACTCTGCTGGGGATATCTTTAGAATTCGAGCTCGGAATAACTGTTGTATTTGGCATATTTTATTATCCGATTCTTTTACATGTTGGCATCAATGTGCAAAATGTTGTTTTTACTGCTTTGATATTTTGTGAATTGTACATATAAATTGTGCCGGAACCAATCTCCTCTCTGAGTCTTCTAAATCATGAAGAAGGGTGCACTTCGTGTGACTTCTTTTCTGTATAGTGTCCGATTCCCATTTTAGAACGAGGTTTGGATAAGTTGCAAAACCGGTGAAGCTTCTGTATTCCCGGGTTGCTGCCTCCTCCTCGGCTCGAGCTGTCCGCTCGGGTAAGCCAAGTCTAGAACAGATAAACCCGGGTTTTTAAACCTAGAATAACAAAGCTTCATGCCGGATCCCTAGTAGGAAACGTTTATTTGCATCATGTCTCATTTGGCTTAGGGGACTCAACACAGGGGTTGGGTCCGTCTAGGACAGGTGACCTGAAATGAACAGACTATCCTGCTGCATCCTGTTTGTCTTGCGCATTTATCTGTTATAGACTTGCATGCTGACCGGCTTTTAGAGAAAAAAAAAAAAAAAAAAAAAAATGTCGTTTGTTCTTAAGGTAGAAATAGCTTATTTGTTCCCCTTTAGTAAATTGAATAAATAAATAATGTCGTTTGTTTCGTCAAAACCGAACTACGTGGGTTTGATTCTCATTGGATGTGAGATACGTAGGCAACCTCCATCAGGTCCAACTTCACCTTTTGAAAAATGGCTGAAAAATCAAAACTAACTTTTGTACTAAATAAGTCGGTGATGCTGTTTTTAAAAATAGCCGAATGTTCCCGAGAGGGACGCCGGAAGGCTAATTTCATAAAAACGGCCACCTTTGGGTCAATTTTGATTTCGATCAATTTACCCCACAGCCTTAAAAGCCTTCGTCCCCGAGACGTTGAAAGGCCGTGATTGAAAACTGATTTTTTTTATTTTTCTTAGCAAAACAAAGTTGTTTTTCTCATTTAAATCACCTTAATAAATGTGCAGGATGAGCACAAATCAGAATAAATCATTTTCAATCCTTAGTGAGGTCCCTCAGCCGCTCCGTATATGGTGGAACAATATGGAAGACAGTAGCAAAAAGGTAGTAGGGAGAATTTTGGGAGGTTTGGTTGATTTGTTGAATATCAAGCCAAGGGAGGACATCATCAAGGCACTGGTATCTTTCTGGGATCCGACCCGTAATGTGTTCCGTTTTGTTGACTTTGAACTGACGCCCACATTAGAGGAAATTGCGGGCTATGCAGGACTAAATGGGAAATTAAGAGGACAATACCTGCTCTCACCAAGACCGGTGTCTCCACATGGGTTTCTGGATTTGCTGAGCATTAGTCGGAAGGTGAAAAATGATGATCTGCTGAAAGGGTGTTGCGATCTCCAATTCTTATATCAACGGTACGGCGCTCCTCGGGGTTTTGAAGAGTCAAACCTTGGACTGACTCACGCAGGGAATAGAACCAAGTGGGAGGCCAGACGAATTCTAGCATTCATAACGACATTCTCGGGGATTGTGATTTGTCCGCGCGAAGATAAGAAAATAGAGATAAGTCTGGTAGGAATAGCCGATGTTGCAATCAAAAAGGCTACCAGCACGGTGGTCCCTTTGGTTTTGTCCGAAATCTATCGAGCCTTGATTGTATGCCGAGAAGGGGGCAATTTCTTCCAAGGTTGCAATCTGTTACTCCAATTATGGATACAAGAACACCTCCATCACCGAACACAATACATGAACCATGGGTTGACCGGAAAGAACTGTATCAGGGGTTTCGAAGAGCGGATGATGGGTGTTGTATTCCCTGAAGGCATCGAGGCATGGCTTGCACGACTGAGCTCAATAGAAGCCGATCAGATTGAATGGGCATTCGGGTGGTTACCCGATACTGAAGTAATATATATGGCAGCCGAGGAGTGTTATATCCTTCTGATGGGGATCCGCGGTGTCCAACCATATGTCCCTCACCGTGTATTACGTCAACTAGGAAGGTTTCAGGTTATTCCTACCGATCAAGACCTGAGGAAGTACGCCATTGAGTTGAGCCCGGGAGTTGTATTCCCCGAAGAGAAGGTTAGAAGACTGTGGCACGAATGTCGGTTCCTTGAGCCTAAAACCATGGTCCGGGAACTATCTAAGGGAGAGGTGGACCCAAAGTACAACGTGTGGTTCGGGAAAAGATTTCAGATTCGTCGGAAATGTTCTAAAAGAGCCCATGTCCAACAATTCACGGAAGATTCACAGGAACAATGGAAGTGGTTAGCAAAGGAGGAGGGGTACAGGACGAAGATTGGCAGGATAGAACAGCAGGTCCGGGACCTCCAATTCGAGAAGAACATGCAAGCCGCCACCGACGAAGGAGACAAAAAGAAGTTGGCACAAGAAAATGACTTCTTGAGAGCTCAAATCCAGCAAATGAAAAGAGATGCTGACAGACAGTCGAGGAGTCGGGCCGACGAAAAATTGATAAAGGGTCTGAAAAGCCAAGTCACCGATATCCAAAGAGAATTGGACGAGTCAAAAGCCCAGACAACGAGGATCCGGGCTAGTTGGAGAAAGGAGGCGCATCAACATGCACTTCACCTAAAACGGGTGGAAGAAGATTACACCGAGATCATCACTAGTCTGAGGGAAGCAAATGTTGTCCTCAGGGAGCGGGTTTTCAAGCAAGCCCAAGATGCCAGAACGGACCTCGACCGTTGCCACAATTTGATGGCCCGACTGCAAGGACAAGTGGATAGGCTCCTAGATCAAGTCACCAACAATGCTCGAAGATTGGGGACGAAGAACCAGCAAATAGAGCGGCTACTCGGAGAAAGGGACATGATCAAGGATAGAATTGGAGAAATCGGGCACTATGTCACCATGAAGTGCCTAGCTTGCGAACGAATACCCCGCGCCGACCTTTTCGCTTCAATTATGGGTTATGTTCATCGGATCATGGAAGAGTTGAGGGAACTGCACAAGGACCTCACACCAAGGCCCGCGGCAAGGCCGAATGATGCCTCGCGGGCCCCCGGGGATTTTAGGGCATTAGATTTTTGATTGAAAATGTATTTTGAAATGTTGAGTCAAGCTAGTTGGCATTTTTATCTTTACTTTCCCAAGTCAAGCATTTTCTTTTGTTTCGCTGATTGTTGTAAGACGTGTTTTGTAACTACACGGTTTCATTTGATATAAAAGTTACTGAATTTTGCCACAATCTTGTTACCAGAACTACGCTCGGTCTGATTCACGCGGGGTCGTGATACGTAGGCAATCCACGTAAGATTCGACCACCACTAAAAAGAAAGGAATCCATAGGTTAAATAACAATAAGGCTTGCAAAGATAATCGAAAAAAAAAAAGAAGAAAAAGAAAGAAAAAGAAAAAGGGCCGGAATGACGCATGTTAAGAGTACATGTAGAAAGGGTTATTTGGTTAGGTGCATTGCATCCAACGTGCTATAACCTATCTGTCAAACTCGGTGAACTAACAAGTTTGTTGCATTTCCAGAAAGTTTAGCAGTTGGTTTGACAGAATATACTGGCCAGCCATCACTACCGTACTAGATCCAAAGGACCGGTTACAGTAAGCATGTCTAGTTCTGGCAAGAGTCTCGAGGAAGAAAAATCAGAGTTACAAATCATGAAAGAAGAGGTAGACCGGTTAAAACAACAGATAACAGAGATGCACCTGGCCTGGGCCAGGGAACAGTCTTCACCAAACCGCCCTACTCTCGCCTCGGCTCCGGAACATCCGCCCATCGATCCTTCGACAAGCGCCCCGATCTATCCATACTTTCAGGGGGAAAACCCATATGCCACCCACATTCCACCAGCCAAACCAAATCCTCCTCCAGCCAGTCACCCCTGTTTTTGTGGCACCTCCACCTGCTCCTCTGCAAAGGCCGGCCAGCGAGCCATATGTTCAGATCCATGACAACTCTTACTATCCTCCGGAGCCTACTTTCAGGGCTCCTGAACCACAATCACATACACCTCACTGGGATAATCCGGCAGAACCGGAAAAGCACTTCCAAAGTTCGGAACACGAGGAAGTTGTCAGAAAAGTTAAAAGCCTGGAGCAGTCCTTCAGGAACATGCACGGTTTGGGCAACCAGGTCAGCGTCGCCTACAAAGATCTATGTCCATTTCCGGACGTCCAGTTGCCAGCAGGGTTTAAAATGCCCAAATTCGACCTATACGAGGGGCACGGCGACCCAGTAGCCCACCTCCGGGGGTTCTGCAGTAAAATGAGAGGGGCCGGAGGACGGGACGAACTTCTGATAGCTTACTTCGGCCAGAGTCTGGGAGGATCTGCGCTGGAGTGGTACACTAGACAGGATCCCAGTAGATGGTTCACGTGGGATGATTTGGCTCAAGCTTTTATCGGCCAGTTCCAATACAATCTTGAGATAATCCCCGACCGCCTATCATTGTTAAAATTGGAGAAGAAGCCCGCTGAAAGCTTCAGGGAATTTGGTTTCCGTTGGAGGGAACAGGCGGCCAGGGTAGATCCGCCGATGAGAGAAAGCGAGATGGTGGACTACTTCTTGCAGACATTAGAGCCCACCTACTTCGGACATCTGGTAACGTCCGTAGGCAAATCATTCACTGAGGTGATAAAAATGGGGGGTATGATCGAGGAGGGTTTGAAGGCCAACAAGATCATGAGTTACTCGGCACTGAAAGCCACCACTCAGGCTATCCAAAGTGGTACTGGAGGAGTACTGGGGAAAAAGAGGAGAGAGGAAGTTGCGGCCGTCGAGTCCGGGGCATGGTTCGGAAATAGAGGCCCCGCACCCCAATATAGCCCACCCCAACCTCACCACCAAAGTTACTCCCACAACCCATATAACCACCCGCAACATTACTATCCCGCACCTGATCCCCATTTTACTGTCCACCACGCACAGTCTTATTCTACACCTCCCGTCCATGCACCGTGGCGTGCACCAAACCCGCAAAACAATCACCCACCCCCAAGAGCTTACAGAAACCCCTCGGGCGCGAGTTTCCGTCCGAACCAAGCATTCAGGGGCGACAGGGCGCCGAGGCCGAAGACTTTCACTCCCTTAGGAGAGTCTTACACCAGTCTGTTCCACCGGTTGAAGCAAGTAGGGTTGCTAAATCCGGTTGAAGCTAAGCTACCAAACCCCCTCCCGAAGAACCTGGACCATTCAGTAAATTGTGCCTACTGCTCGGGATGTCCGGGGCACGATACAGAAAAGTGTTGGAGGCTAAAGACGGCCATCCAGGAGCTCATTGACACTCGCAGGATCGAGGTCCAGACTCCAACAGAGCCCAACATCAACCAAAACCCGCTTCCAACTCATCATGAGACCAATATGATCGAGTTGGTACGGGCGGAGGAAGGAAAGGAGAAAGCCTCTCAGACTGTAATGATGATTAGGTCTAGCGGGGCAGGAACGAGAAAAGGGCCAAGCTGTGATGAGTCGCCCAGTTGCAAGAAAGACATACCAGGAGAATCGGAAGCAGGAAAGGAAAGTGTGAACGAAGTACCGGCGAAGCCGGCCAAGATAGTTGTACCGGGGGCAACAATCAAGCCCATCCTGACAGTAGCAGGCGTTCGAATGGATCCTTTCATCATCCAGCCGGCAACACAGTTGCCAGTCACTGATAGCCGGGCTGTCCCATGGAATTATGCTCGGATTACAACGACCTACAGAGGAAAGGAGGTGAAAGAGGAAGTTTGTGAAGCCCGAGGGTTGACCCGCTCGGGGAGATGTTTTGCCCCTGCGGAATTGAGGAAGACCACTCCGGCAGTATTGAAAAAGCCGGTCACTGATGAAGAGGCGGAAGAATTCTTGAAAAAGATGAAGCTGCATGACTACTCTGTCTTAGAGCAGTTGAAGAAGACTCCGGCACAAATATCATTGCTATCCTTGCTGATACATTCGAAGGAACACCGGCAAGCTTTGATGAAAGTCCTGAATGAGGCACATGTACCGGATAAAATCTCCGGTAAGCCATTTGGAGAAGATCACCAATCGGATCTTCGAAGCAAATCGGATCACCTTCACCGATGACGAGTTGCCTGAGGAAGGCACTGAGCACAACGGGGCTTTATATCTTACGGTGAAGTGTGAGGAGGCGGTGGTCACCAAAGTCCTTGTCGATAATGGGTCCAGTGCTAACATTTGTCCTCTCTCTACATTGGGCAAATTAAAAGTAGACATCGGCAGGGTACGCAAGAACGGCGTATGTGTTCGAGGGTTTGACGGAGGAGGCAAAGCGTCGGTTGGTGACATAGTGTTGATCTCGACGATTGGGCCGGTGGAGTTCACCATGGAATTCCAGGTGCTGGACATGGTGGTGTCATATAACCTCCGCGATAGGGCGACCGTGGATCCGTACCGCAAGAGCGGTTCCATCCAAGCTTACACCAGTTCGTCAAGTTTGAATGGGACCGGCAGGGAGATCGTCGTCCGTGGAGAGAACGATCCACGATCAAGCACCATCATTCCCTTTGTTGAAACGAGAAGAAGATGTTGGGCCGTGGGTATATCGAGTCTGCGATGTGATGTCCGCCAACCGAGTTCGGAAGGGGAATGCATTCCCGGTGACAGAACAATTATTGCGGATGTCATGGTGGCGCGTGAAATGTTGAGACATGGTTTCATAACCGGTAAAGGTCTAGGTGCATCTCTGCAAGGAATCATACAACCGGTATCGGTGGTCGAGAACTTGGGAACCTTCGGCTTGGGATTCCGGCCAACCTCAGAGGACATCCGGCGAGCAAAGAAGAGTAAGCAGAAGACATGGGTGCTCTCAAAACCTGTTCCACGCCTTTCCCAATCTTTTGTCAGGTCCGGAGCAAGAGGACATCCAGCGACAAAGATTCCCGGTCCTACGATCAGGCCAGATGAAGAGTTCTTCAGGAAGTTCGAGGACCTATTCACGGATGTATGTATGCTCGAGGACGGTGAAGGATCTAGTCACGCCGAGATACAATTTGTGGGACCAAAGGCAAAACTGAATAACTGGAAGGCTACTCCTCTCCCTGTCCGGAAGGAGTCTTGGTAGTTTGTCTTGGATTGTTTTTCTTTTGAAATGTTGTGTTGGGGGTTTGTCCCCGGAGTAAAATCCCGTTGTTTTTGTTCATTTCTGATTTAAGTTTGCAGTTTGTTTTCCCTTTGTACAATCCCCATCAATGAAATTTGGTACCTTCGTGTCTAATTCTGTTTATCTTTTTTTCTTCTTTTTACTTTTCTGAACAGCCTTCTGTCAATCGATCTTAATGATATGGCGTGCTTAAAGATTAATCAACCCAGTCTAGAAAGTCAATCGGGTTTGGAAATAATAACGCATGAAATAAGAAGTGACGAGAGTGAGTCCGAGTACGGCGATGATGAAGCCGTAGAAGAAATCGGTGAAGAATTAAGTCACTTCGAGGAAAAACCCAAACCGAATTTAAACGATACTGAGGCCGTTAATCTAGGGAATGCGGATGACGTCAAAGAAACCCGGATAAGTGTCCATATTGAACCCAATATGAGAGAAGAATTGATCAAAACACTCATGGAGTTTAAAGATATTTTCGCATGGTCATACGACGACATGCCAGGACTCAGCACTGATCTAGTGGTTCATAGATTACCCACCGATCCGGCATATCCTCCCGTCAAGCAAAAACTGCGAAAATTCAAGACGGAGATGAGTGTGAAGATCAAGGAGGAGGTAACCAAGCAGTTGCAGGCGAAAGTCATTCGTGTCACTCGATACCCTGAATGGTTGGCTAACGTAGTACCGGTGCCAAAGAAAGACGGAAAGATCAGGGTATGCGTGGACTATCGCAATCTCAACAAGGCAAGTCCTAAGGATAATTTCCCACTTCCCAATATCCATATCCTGATTGATAATTGCGCCGGACGCGAAATTGGATCCTTTGTGGACTGTTATGCGGGATATCATCAGATTTTGATGGATGAAGAGGACGCAGAAAAGACAGCTTTTATCACACCGTGGGGGACTTATTGCTACCGAGTGATGCCGTTTGGTTTGAAGAATGCAGGGGCAACATATATGAGGGCGATGACTGCGGTATTCCATGACATGATACACAAGGAAATTGAAGTGTACGTGGATGATGTGATCGTGAAATCCAGACGTCAAGAGGACCATGTTGCTGACCTCAGGAAGTTCTTTCAAAGACTTCGAAGGTACGACATCAAGCTCAATCCGGCCAAATGCGCATTCGGAGTTCCATCAGGAAAGCTGCTAGGATTCATCGTCGGCCGACGGGGCATTGAGTTGGACCCGTCCAAAATCAAGTCCATTCAGGAGTTAGCCCCGCCGAAGAATAAAACAGAGGTAATGAGTCTGTTGGGAAGGTTGAATTACATCAGTAGGTTTATTGCCCAGCTTACGGCAACCTGAGAACCCATATTCCGCCTATTGAAGAAAGACGCTGCGATAGAATGGACGGCAGAATGTCAAGAAGCGTTTGACCGGATCAAAGGGTATCTGTCAAATCCACCCGTACTAGTTCCGCCTGAGCCAGGTAGACCCCTGATTCTTTATCTGACGGTCTTGGAGAATTCGTTTGGCTGCGTACTGGGGCAGCATGATCTTACCGGCAGGAAGGAACGGGCCATTTACTACCTCAGTAAGAAATTTACAGTCCACGAGGTCAAGTACACTCACCTAGAAAAGACATGTTGCGCCCTGACTTGGGTAGCCCAAAAGCTGAAACACTATTTGTCTTCTTACACCACTTACCTCATTTCGCGTTTGGATCCGTTGAAGTATATTTTCCAGAAACCTATGCCTACGGGGAGGTTAGCAAAATGGCAAATATTACTTACGGAGTTCGACATCATATACGTGACAAGGACGGCTATGAAAGCTCAAGCCCTGGCCGATCACTTAGCCGAGAATCCCGTTGACGACGAATACGAACCTTTGACGACGTATTTTCCAGATGAGGAGGTACTGCAGATTGAGGGGTTAGAACCAACCAAGGATCCAGGATGGAAGCTCTTCTTCGACGGAGCGGCGAACGCAAAAGGAGTCGGAGTAGGGGCTGTGCTCATATCTGAAACAGGACATCATTATCCTGTTACTGCTCAGCTGCGTTTTCATTGCACCAATAATATGGCTGAGTACGAGGCATGTATCTTGGGGTTGCGATTAGCGGTGGACATGGATGTACAGGACGTCTTGGTCTTGGGGGACTCGGACCTTCTGGTACATCAGATTCAGGGAGAATGGGAAACCAGAGATTTAAAGCTTATCCCGTATCGTCAATGCTTGCATGATTTGACCAAGCGCTTTCGATCAGTAGAATTCAGACACATCCCAAGGATGCATAATGAGGTTGCCGACGCTCTAGCTACTTTAGCATCAATGCTACATCACCCGGACAAGGTTCGTGTCGATCCATTACACATCCGTGTCCGGAATCAACATGCTTATTGTAACGTGATAGAGGAAGAGGTGGATGGTGAGCCGTGGTTTCATGATGTCAAGGAATACCTCAGGTTAGGAGTATATCCGGAGCAAGCAACCGGAGATCAAAAGCGAGCTATTCGGCGGTTGGCGAACGGATTTTTCCTTAGTGGAGGGGTGCTGTACAAAAGAACCCCAGATTTGGGATTGTTGAGATGTATAGATGCAAGTCAAGCCACAACAGTGATGACGGATATACACTCGGGAGTTTGCGGACCACACGTGAGCGGATACGTATTGGCAAAGAAGATTCTTCGAGCAGGATATTATTGGCTCACTATGGAGCGTGATTGTATAAGTTTTGTGCGAAGATGCCATCGGTGTCAGATACACGGAGATTTGATTCATTCTCCACCGACTGAATTGCATACAATGTCAGCACCATGGCCGTTTGTTGCATGGGGTATGGATGTTATTGGACCTATTGAGCCTGCGGCTTCCAATGGCCATAGGTTCATCCTGGTAACGATCGATTATTTTACCAAGTGGGTGGAGGCCAAAACATTCAAATCGGTGACCAAGAAGGCGGTGGTGGACTTCGTACACTCCCACATCATTTGTAGGTTTGGAATTCCAAAGATGATCATTACAGATAACGGTGCAAATCTTAACAGTGGATTGATGAAAGAGGTATGTCAACAGTTCAAGATTACGCACCGAAATTCCACACCGTATCGCCCAAAAGCAAATGGTGCGGTCGAGGCAGCAAACAAGAACATAAAGAAGATATTGAGGAAGATGATAGAAGGGTCTAGGCAGTGGCATGAAAAGTTACCATTTGCGCTGTTGGGTTATCGCACTACCGTCCGGACTTCGGTAGGTGCAACTCCTTACTTGTTGGTATACGGGACCGAAGCAGTAATACCCGCAGAAGTTGAGATTCCATCCCTCCGAATCGTCGCTGAAGCTGAGATTGATGACGACGAGTGGGTCAAAACCCGATTAGAGCAATTGAGCTTGATCGATGAAAAGAGATTGACAGCAGTATGTCACGGCCAATTGTATCAAAAGAGAATGGCGAGAGCATATAACAAGAAGGTACGTCCCGGGAGATTTGAAGTGGGACAGCATGTGCTGAAGAGAGTTCTACCACATCAGGCCGAGGCGAAAGGCAAGTTCGCTCCAAATTGGCAGGGACCTTTTGTGGTGACTAGAGTATTATCCAACGGCGCTCTATGTCTGACTGATGTCGAGGGAAGATGCACCGATATGGCTATCAATTCTGATGCAGTTAAGAGATATTATGTGTAATTCTTTAATACATTTGTCAACGTTTGGTTTCGTTTGTGTGTATTTGGCATTTTTCGGAGAATGAAATGACAGAGGCAATTGTTCTACTACCCAAA
Source organism: Nicotiana noctiflora (assembly GCA_032618575.1). Taxonomy (NCBI): domain Eukaryota; kingdom Viridiplantae; phylum Streptophyta; class Magnoliopsida; order Solanales; family Solanaceae; genus Nicotiana; species Nicotiana noctiflora. The sequence continues at coordinate 20,604 of JASVEL010003038.1, read as the reverse complement.
CACTTTACCTTTGTTTCCCCCTTTTGAGCCTTAATCATTCTTTCATATACCCTCTTTCGGAATCATCAAGGAAGATGTGTAACAGAATAGAAAAGAAACAAAGAAGTAATACAAGAAAAAGTGAACTACGTTCGACCTGATTCCTCAAGAAGGATACGTAGGCGCCACGCGGCTCGGTCATAATAAAATAAAAATCAAAAATCCCCCAAGCAACAAAACTGGGGCAGAAGTCATTGTTTCGTTTGAAAGATAGTATGGATTCCGAAAGTTGTAGTAAGCTAACCGTTGAGGCTAAACCCCTTTCTTCAGCCTCACACGCAGAAACCATATCAAGAACCAGAAAGACCTCTCGATCAGTATTTGAGAAAGTGCCAAGTCATGTGAATGAAAGCCAAGAGTGACATCCCGACCCTCGATTGAATCCAGGATGCACAAGCCGAAAGGGGATAACGCTCTAGAGGGAATCTCAGGGGTGATACCCCGCCGCAGGGAAAGAAAGCATAAATGAGAGAGTCTTAACGGTGAAAACCCTCGCGGGCACCTTAAGGCGAAGGAAGTTGAGAGAAGTAAAATGAGAGAGTCTTACGGTGAAAACCTTCACGGGCACCTTAAGGCGACGGGAGATAGAGAGAAATGAGAGAATCTCGTTAGTGAAAACCCTTTGAAGGGCACTGTGAGGTGGCAGGATGAGATGGTTACAAGATGTCCGCATGAGACAAGGTTGGGACATCCGTTTACCTCTAGCAGGACGCGGTATCAGAAAGTGATTGACATGAATAGACTGGGTAGTTTAATCTCAAAGGCGCGGCATAACATTGGATCAGGCACACATTCAGATAAGTTTTCCTATTTTGAGTTCAGAAAAGTTTTTCTCTTCTTTTGTCATTTGCGGTCGGTATTCTTTTCTTTTCTTTCATTTTTCGAAAATTGATTTTTCAAAGCTTACTACCAAGTCTCCCAAAGCAGTATATTGAAAGTGAATAGGCATGGAACGAGGCAATAAGACAGAAGTCGTTACGATAGTAAGATTGGGATGACAGGCTGAGTGGAAGGTTCGCAAGAATTATGGAGTATGATGGACACATGTGGCATGTCCGAAAGATGATTTCGCGCAACAGATCACCGGCTAAAAAGAGTCGGATCAAACCAAAGAGTGGAATAAAAGGAAAGATGAGAGTTCGTTCGTGGAAAAAGCATCGTCCCAAGCAAGCGTCAACGTCGTCCTCAAAGTTCGAGAGAGGCCAAGCAGCTGAAAGAGAATGGCCCCGACAAGAGTGGCACGACCACTCACGGCATTTTGAAACTAACAATTTTTCTTTGATTTAAAGCAGGAAAAGAGGGCAGAAAAGCATACCGTAGAAGTTTATCAAACTGGGGCAGAAAATTTTCTCCTGTTGCGAAAATTTTCTTGAAAGCGAGACTCAGAGGATAAGGGTAGAAAGCAACGCAAGATTTCGGGAAGTACCGGCTCCGAGCAGAATAGTTTTGAGAAAGGCCAGACGACACGATGGGGTAATATTTGAGCTTGGTATCACCCCCAGCAGTCGTGGGAAAATAAAACAATGGCTTCGAGATTCTCCTCGCAGTATTACATCTCATTGTTTGTTCGAGGAGGCAAAAGCGTGAGTCCCAGAGGAGGTATGGGAAGAAGGAAGAAAATGAGGGGTGAAGGAAACAAAGAATGCTCCCTCAGCAGCATCATCCCCAGCAGACGAGTAGACAGTTCAAAAATACCCCCCAGCTGCCAGAAGAAAAGTAATACGACCCAGGGGAAGGCCATTCCAAGACAGGATAATTCAGAAGAGAAAGTGGTCCGAGAGGCAATGTAGAAAGAAGAAAATGGTACAAGAAGCAAAGGAAGGTAATCAAGATAAGATGAAATCAGAAGTTGTAATTGAAGTCAGGGAGCCCGCCTGGAGAATGGAGTGGCGATTTAATTTTGAAGTTGTAGTTGAAGTCGGGGAGCCCGCCTGGAGAATGGAGTGGCGATTTAATTTTGAAGTTGTAGTTGAAGTCGGGGAGCCCGCCTGGATAATGGAGTGGCGATTTAATTTTGAAGTTGTTGAAGTCAGGGAGCCGCCTGGAGAATGGAGTGGCGATTTAATTTTGAAGTAATAAGTGAAGTCGGGAGCCCGCCTCTGAAGAATGGAATGGCGATTTAATTTTGAAGTTGTAGTTGAAGTCGGGGAGCCCGCTTGGAGAATAGAGTGGCGATTCTTATTTTGAAGTAGTAGTTGAAGTCGGGGAGCCCGCCCGGAGAATGGAGTGGCGATTTAATTTTGAAGTAGTATGTGAAGTCAGGGAGCCCGCACGGAGAATGGAGTGGCGATTTAATTTTGAAGTAGTAAGTGAAGTCGGGGAGCTCGCCCGGAGAATGGAGTGGCGATTTAATTTTGAGTAGTAAGTGAAGTCGGGGAGCCCGCCCGGAGAATGGAGTGGCGATTTAATTTTGAAGTTGTAGTTGAAGTCAGGGAGCCCGCCCGGAGAATGGAGTGGCGATTTAATTTTGAAGTAGTAGTTGAAGTCGGGGAGCCCGCCTGGAGAATGGAGTGGCGATTTAATTTTGAAGTAGTAAGTGAAGTCGGGGAGCCCGCCCGGAGAATGGAGTGGCGATTTAATTTTGAAGTAGTAGTTGAAGTCGGGGAGCCCCCTGGAGAATGGAGCGGCGATTTAATTTTGAAGTAGTAAGTGAAGTCGGGGAGCCCGCCTCTGGAGAATAGAGTGGCGATTCTTATTTTGAAGTAGTAGTTGAAGTCGGGGAGCCCGCCCGGAGAATGGAGTGGCGATTTAATTTTGAAGTAGTATGTGAAGTCGGGAGCCCGCCCGGAGAATGGAGTGGCGATTTAATTTTGAAGTAGTAAGTGAAGTCGGGGAGCTCGCCCGGAGAATGGAGTGGCGATTTAATTTTGAAGTAGTAAGTGAAGTCGGGGAGCTCGCCTGGAGAATGGAGTGGCGATTTAATTTTGAAGTAGTAGTTGAAGTCGGGGAGCCCGCCTGGAGAATGGAGTGGCGATTTAATTTTGAAGTAGTAAGTGAAGTCAGGGAGCCCGCCTGGAGAATAGAGTGGCGATTCTTATTTTGAAGTAGTAGTTGAAGTCAGGGAGCCCGCCTGGAGAATGGAGTGGCGATTTAATTTTGAAGTAGTATGTGAAGTCAGGGAGCCCGCCTGGAGAATGGAGTGGCGATTTAATTTTGAAGTAGTAAGTGAAGTCAGGGAGCTCGCCTGGAGAATGGAGTGGCGATTTAATTTTGAGTAGTAAGTGAAGTCAGGGAGCCCGCCTGGAGAATGGAGTGGCGATTTAATTTTGAAGTTGTAGTTGAAGTCAGGGAGCCCGCCTGGAGAATGGAGTGGCGATCTGTTTTAATTTGGTAGAGGAAAGCGGTAGAATGTAACATAAATCTCCGGCATGAATCCAAGTTTGTAAGAAGAGAAGAAGCATCAGAAGGAACGCCAAGTCAGAGAGGATGGCAAGGAGCGCGACAAGATCAAGTTAAAAAGGATAGATAAGAACTTGTAGTACTGTAACTTAGTCTAGCTTCTTGTTTTCGTATGCATATCTAGTTTAGATTTGATTTTTCTTTTGGTATAATAAGGAGGTTAGTAAGCAATAAGAGTATCAGCAGCAGTAACAGTGAAATCACATCGTCATGGTAGTCCCAGCTACCAAAATTTCCCGACCTACATTGACCTTATTCTCTTTTAGCCAGGGATATGTAGGAGACCTTTTGAAGCAAAGGTTCAGTCAAGTCTTTCAAAAATGCTTCACACGGAGTACTCAAATGGGCAAAATCGCTTATATCCGCTCACTTATCTTTGCACGAAAACTCTGCGTGTTTACGCGCAAAGAGGGGCAGCTGTGAGCACGTGATTTTTGCTTTACTTGAGAAGTACTCCCAGAAAAATTCAAAATAAAAATAGTTTCGTGTTGGGCATGATTTTTGTGATTTTGTGTTATTTTTATCTTAAATTTATATTTTGTGTGCATGTTTATTTATTTAAATTAATAAAATACAAAAAATATATTAGGTTTTGCATTTTTGTGTCCGATATCGAAATTACGTGATTTAGGTGATATGTAATTATGTAGGATAGTGGTATTAAAAAATTAATTATGTTATGAATCAATGTATATATATATATATATATATATATATATATATATATATATATATATATATATATATATATATATATATATATATACATATACATATACATATACACATGATACATCATGGAGTCTAATATTAAAGAGATAGGATTGGGCCATTTTATAATTAAACCCCAAGCCCAAAAGCCAAAATAATCCCAGCCCAGTCCGTCCAGCCCAATACTCACCCCAGCATCTATCATTGTAGCATTCGATCTGGACCGTTGGATTTTATCATCCAACGGCCCAAATTAATCAATCAATTACCCAAACATACCCGGTCCAAGACTCACCCAAACGACATCGTTTCGTTAAGTGGGTGGATCCAAGCCGTCGATCTAAATCGATCCAACGGCCTAGATCCAATCCCACGTGTGGTATATATTCCTAATCCCTTACCCCGCCCCCCTTTCAGACCCCCCCCCCCCGCTTCGTCCCTCAGAAGCTCTCAAAGCCCAGCGTAACGCCGCCCTCCTCCGCCGTGCTCCGCCTGCCGGAAATCGCCTCACGGCGGTTCCGGTAGGCCAACGGCCACCATTTTAACACCAAGTCTTCCCCTCACCTCCTCCATTACGGATCCGGCGTTAGTTAGCTTCGAATGTTAGTCAAACGTTTCGAATATCAATTCGAAGTTCGTCGGAATCGGAGAGTTCATCCCAAACCACTTCAAATTCATACCACAGTCTCCTCACACCTCCCCCACTCTCCCATTGACATTGGTTTGGTTCGAATCTAACCAGAAATGCAAAAGCCCCAAATCCGAGCCCAAGAACCCTAGTTTTTGAAGAAGCCCAATTCGAGCCGGGTTAGCCGTAATTGAAGTCCAAGGGACTTTAGTCTAGGTGTTCTCAATCGAGAACATCTCGATTAAAGCCCGTTTGGATTCAATAGTTCCAAATCTTAGTTCAAAGCTTGGGTCGGCAGATTTCTTACGAGGTATTCATTTCTTTTTTGGTCGATTTAATTCGATTGTGTGAACATGTGTGTTTGTTTCATTCGTGTTTTAGTTCTCATCTGTCATGTTTTTAATTTCTCATATCAGTTGATCTGCTCTCCTCCTTTAAGGCCTTTTATTTGGTCGATTCCTTCTATTTTCGTTAGTTAAAATGTATCATATGTTCAGTTCGACTAAAGTCGTCAAGGAGTTAGTTCGTAGTATTGATCCCTGAATCTGCCTGTATGCAATTTATTAGTGTAGGGGCTTGTTACTGTTTGATTCAGATTAAGGGGGTTAATTGGTTATAGTTAATAGGTTAATTAGTATTGATTTTTAAATGCCCTGCCCATAAGAGAGGCTAGTGGAACCTGCCATACAGCAGGGTATCCCACTAAGCCTCATGTGATCAACTAGTTTAATACTTTGGGTCCATACCTGGACATTGGATGATGGGTTTGCAGGGAATATGATGGGTTGGGGGAGTCAGTGTAAGGGGGTAACCTTAGGAGCTGCTGGTCAGCTATAAGAAGGGAGCAAAAACAGTAAAGAGGGGGACAGTCATAGCTAGAGAGTAATAGCTGGAGAGAAAAATAGGCAGCATAGACATTCTTGATACACACATACAAAGTTATAGATAGGGAGAGCAGGGAGTTAAGAAAAACAGGGAGGACAATATTGAAACTAAGATACAGAGAGAAAAAGGATAGAGAAGTCACTGTTTCATTGGTTTTTTGGTTACTGTTTCGTGTGTTTTGATTCAGTAGCTGAGTGTTTTGGCCATTTGGTTGCTTGTTGTTCTTGTGTTGGTGGTGCTGTGCCATTGTTGTAGCTGGTTCAGTGGCTGAGGGCTGTGGTAGTTCCAGTGATTGCTGTTGGCCGTGTGTATTGTTGTTGCTGTTGGTATCCAGTGATTGCTGTTGGCCGTATGTATTGTTGTTGCTGTTTGTATCTATTGTTGCTGTTGGCCGTGCGTGTTGTTGTTGTCTTTGTTGCTGCTGGTATACATCATAGTTGTTGTATGCTGCTGCTGTGTTGACCATTGTTGTTGGTGGGGTTATTGTGATTGAGAGTGCTACTGGGGTGGTTATTTTTGTGGCCATTGGTTGGGTTATTGTTTGTTGCTGCTGAGTCGTTTGTGTGGCTGTGGGTTTACTTTGGTTGTTACTGGTCTACTGTTGTTACTCCTGTTACTGCTGCTCCATTGCCACTGCTCACTCATCTTTGTTCTTCCGCGTTCCAGGTACACATCTCTGTTGTTGTAATTCCTTGGTTCGAAAAGAATGAAGCCTGAAGCTTATGTTTGAAGTCTGTTGAATCATGTAGTCGTCTACAGTTCTTATGCTTAATTACGTTCTGTTATTCTCTAATTAAGTTTGTATTGCTAGTCTTGGTTATGGAAAAGTGTAGTTAGACCAAAGATACACTGTCATTAGATAAGCACGTAAACCTGAATTAGTTTGTTGTATCTCTATTCAATCTTCTCTGCTCATGTGTGTAATCTCCAAATCTGTTAACATTAGACCTTATGTTAAAAGCAAGATTAGCTAGGGAGTTATTACTCAACTGAATGACGTAATTAGATTAAAGGAGTCGGGGGTGCATTTCATGTGACCCGACCCCAATTTCGGGCAAGAGCAAATAAAACGTGTCAGGAACCACAGGCGCATTTCATGTGGTGTGGTTCGTAGCAAGTTTTAAATAATTGGAATCAACTCCTAAGTAAGATACAGTGGGATGTAGTTCGCTTTAGATTTGAATCAAAGGTGCGCCCCGCCCAATAGTTACACTAATCGCACAGCCTTCATAAATGTACATATAAAATACTTAGATTTTGAGATGCGTCGCTTCTTAACGAATATCACGCCCTTCTCAACAGTGTAAATAAGTAGTCGATCCGGGCGCATATTTTAGTTCTATCTTCTTAAATACGGGTGTGCATTTCATGCGACCCAAATCCAAACCCCGAAAGGTTGAATAAGAATATGTCGAGGATCCGGGTGCATTTCATGTGACGTGATTCGAAAGCATATTTTTAAGCAATTTTCTCTTTCGTAAATCATAACCAATAATAAAAGCGGTAAAGGGATATTAACTTGCACTAAGTACATAATTGTAAAAAACAGATAGATAAGCCAAACACGACAGTTGAGCGACCGTGCTAGAACCACGGAATTCGGGAATGCCTAACACCTTCTCCCGGGTTAATAGAATTCCTTATCCGGATTTCTGGTTCGCGGACTGTTAAATAGAGTCATTCTTTTCCTCGATTCGGGATTTAACCGGTGACTTGGGACACCATAAATCTCCCAAGTGGCGACTCTGAAATAATTAAAATAAATCCCATCTAGATTGTCCTTTAATTGGAAAAACTCTTTGCATCCTCGCGGGTGCGTAAAAAAGAGGTGTGACAGTATCACGACAAGGGGAGACGATATTGAGAAAAAGGCGGAAGGTGGAGAATGGATGGGTTGATGTTGCTGATACCGGGTCGGAAATGCCTATTAATTTGGGCGCGGAGGGGTGCCTCTACTAGGCATCGAGGTTGCTCCTACACCGTCTATCGTCATAGGAGGAGGGCCGTCAGAGGTTGAAGGGACCTATGTCAAAAGGGAACCTACACGAATATCCGGGGTCCACTCATTATCTCTGAATAGGAGGGATGGAGTCGTCCTTGTGGAGGATGTCAGATCGGGCTATGATATCGACCCTGAGGAGTTGCATGCTTTTGAGGAGAGGTACACCCGAGTCGAGATAAGGACGAGGGGGCCTAATCACCACATAGTCATTCCCATGGATTACGATCTCCTGTCCAATTCGAAATGAGTGGTACCGGCCTTCGATCCTCTGTCTGCGGTTTTTGAGAATAAGACGTTATAGTCATTGAGGGATGCAGACATGTTGTTGGGTATGTCACACCTCCTTTTGGCGCGCCCGCTACCCGGGGGTAGAAGCGTAAGGGAGTTTTTCTAATTTAAGTGACAATATTCGAAGCGGAATTATTCCATTTATTTCAGAGTCGCCACTTGGAATAAATTAAGGTGTCCCAAGTCACCGATTTATTTAAATCCCGGATCGAGGAAATTTTCGACTTTCCAAATGAAGTCTGCGAACCAGAAATTCTAAGTAAGGAATTCTGTTGACCCGAGGGAAGGTGTTAGGCACCCCCAGATCCCGTGGTTCTAGCACGGTCGCTTCAATTATTATAAATGGCTAAAATTCCTGATTTTATACATGCTTATAAATTATATGCTCTGATTAAAACTTTAAACCGCTCTATTAATTTTAAACCATACCAAAAGAAAGACTAATTACAATATAGACTCAGATTTTGACAGGTAGGTAAATAATAATAAAAAAAATATCTGGATTACTTATTTGAAACCATGCCGATTTAAAGCCATTGTAAAACTAAACCCCAAAAAAATCAATTTATTTAAAAGCGTATCCCTTAAAATTATTTCCAATTAAAGAATCGTATCAAATGATGTGTTACTTCCTAGCTTTTTGATTTAATGCCGGAGATTGAACGAAAAGGTATTTACTAACGGAAATTTGATCAAAATACGCGAAATAGAAACTGTTCGCCTTGATCCATTATATAAAAAAAAGATTGTTTATTTTTTGATTCTTATTATCCTTAATCTGATGTCAATTGGCGAAATCAAGACTGTGCGATTAAGATCAACCTAACATTGGTGTCTAAAGCATGGGCTAACTTGTCTTGTTTGCTTAATTACACATAGATTTCGAAGAAAAATCAAATGAAGAAATTCGAAAATGATTCGAAAACAATTTGCATTACTAGTTAACGTCAATCAAATTAAAACCCTAAAACATGTTTAAACTACTTGACTTTAACAAATTACCTATTTAAAATATCAAAGAAAATCTCAATCTGTATTGGCTAGTTTTACTTACACGGATCTAGATATATGATAACAAAATCGAAACTAGTTAAGCATGACGAAAATTAAAACAAAAAAAATAAATCGAGTTTACAATGATAGGCAATACAAGCTTAACAGATTCTCCTCCAACTCGCATATGCTGAAAGTAAGAACTAAACAGGCATATAAGACTATGTACACTCTTAAACTTTTAATGATTAACAGCGCAGTTTCTATTCTATCTAACAGTCCTTAAATTAACAGACAACTAAGAAAAGTCATTTATGTAATGGCTTCAATGACAGGATTCAAAATGGTCTTTTATTCCATTTCGAGTGCAAGATTAGACAAACCCAAGGAATGTGTACCTGGAATGGAACGCAAAGAAGCAGGAGAAAGATCATCAGCAGCAATATATATCAACAACAGTACAATAACAGCAACAAATGACAGCAGTGACACCCAAATTCCAACGAAAGAAACTCGATGAAACAATGACCAAGAATAACAGGAGGTTTCAGGAATGGTTTAAACCAAATAAAGAGTTTAAGACAAACCAACATCGGTCTTCAGAAAAACCAAACAGCAACAATAGACCAAATTCAAGACAAACCAACAAAACCGTTAGTTAACTTGAACTGCTTAAAGCATGGGAAAGCAAAAGAGACAGGCTCGAATTGATCCTGATTTCAAGCAATGAAACAGGTTTATATGAGGGGAGATTGCTTAAAACGGACTTTGAAATCTCTAAACAATCCTTTCAAGAGTTCTCCCAATGATAGCAAGAAGAAAACTTAGAAAGAAAATCGATGGCTAAAAAGAGGTTTCAAAACTGATAGTTCCAGCAATGTTTTCAAAGTGTGTATTAGCTTAGAAATTTGTTCTGTGTGTGCACAAGAGATATCTAATACATGTCCTCTCTCTGTGAGTCTCCTGCCAGTTTTATAGCCAAACTTAAAGAACTTTACACTTCCTGAATAATCAAATTTATTGCCTCTCTCATTAAACACATGGGTACCTTTAACTTTTGAATCATTTTCCCCATGTGAGCTCTCATTTCCAGCTCTTAAGAGCACTCAACAGCATTAGTAAACTAATTTCTGCCATGACATTCTCTGTCCAGTCCATCACTTATTGTCTAAACCCATTTTTAAATCAAAAGGTGTATTGGCAGCCTGTTCTTTCTGTTCAAAACATGTGAAATGGTTCCCATGTGCACTACACCTCTTAGACAAACTAGCTGTTGGCTTTCAGATTTTAAGTTAAAAACTAACACAACTATATCCAATTCAGTAACTAACAGAATTAATATCAATCAACAATGCAAATCAGAAAAATTGCCAAATGAAAAACAACTCAAAACAGTGATTCAAACAAATCTCGGCTAGTGCCGGGGGAATACAAAGCTAATTGTTCGGCGATGCTAATCGATGCGAACACGTATTCGACAACATTCACAATCAAATAAGCCACACAAAAAAATAATTGACCAAACAAAAAGGTCTTTGAGAAGAAAAAAAAATGAAACAGGTACGGCCAAACAAAATTGAGAAGAATTCAATCAAGCTAAAACTAAACAAATACAAAAATGAATTGAAGGAAACAGAAAAATAACATTACCTCAAAAGAAATCGAAAATCAGCAACCTTGGAAAGAATTCTCGGTTTTGGATTTAAATTTGGACTTTGGGAATCAAATGGACTTTAATTGAAATGTTTTCAACTGAAAACATTTCAATTAAAGTCTATTCTAATCCCAATTTCTTCGAATCTAACCCGGCGGCCCAAATTTAGATTTTAGGGTTCTTGAAGTCTCGATTTGGGGCTTAATGGTTTCCGGTTAGATTCGAGCAAAAAGGGCCATGGATTCATGGAGGGGATAGTCCGGTGGTGGTGTGGTGTCAATTTGGAGTGGTTTGGGGTGAATCTCAATTTCCGGCGAACTTTCGATCTAATATTTGAAGAGTTCGACAATGATTCGAGTAAGATGGGTAAAGGATTCGTGTAGATGGGGAGAAGGGGAAGCTATGGTGTTAATTTGGGGCGGTTTGGACCACCGGTCGCCGGTGGAGGCGATTTCCGGCCGGCGGTCAAAGGCGGAAGTGGGCGGAGGTCAGTCGCTGAAGGCTTAGAGAGAAGGGAATAGGGTATGGGGAAATGAGGGTGCTCTTGGGCCTTTGGGGGTTTTTGGGTAATTAAAATACAAGAATTGATTTCAACCGTTGGATCAAAAGAATCCAACGGCTGAGATCAACAAACGTAAAATCAAACGGGGCCGTTTGGGAGGTGTAACGGGTGTTTTAATCTAAACCGTTGGATTAAGTGATCCAACGGCTTAGATTAAATAGGGCTTTTGGGCGGTTCAGGTAGTGGGTCGGGGAAACGGGTAAAGGTTAATGTTTTTAGGCCTGATCTTGGTTTAATTATGTGGCCCAATTTCGATTTTCTTCCATTTTCTCTTCCTTTATCTTTTATTTTCTTTAAACTCCTAAAAAAAAATCAAATCTTAGATTAAATTAAGAACCAAAATTATCTTTACAAATACAAATTAATTCTTAATAATAACTATCGCACACACAATTAAAGCACCAAAATAAAATCACACAATTGGACACTAAATAGCAAAAATGCAAAAGATACATAATTTTTTTTTTCATTTTCGTAAAACAAACTTAATTACTCTAAATTAGAAACATGAATTTATATAAAAATGCAAATATTTTGTATTTCATTTAAATAAATAGAAATGCGCACACAAAAATGCAAATAATAAGAGAAAGACAACACACAAAATCGCAAAGATCACGCTCAACACAAAACTATTTTATTTTGAATATTTTGGGAGTAATTCTTACGTAGGGCAAAAATCACGTGCTCACAGGGTATATCTGTCATGGCCTTGCAAGTGAGTTTTCTTTACCTATTTTAGGTTGATTCATTTCGTATATGTAATTCGCTTCTGCTAACCTATTTTCTTTTATATGTCAGACCCTCATCATGGAGATTGAGCGTGACCGGCGGGAAGAGCGAATGACGGTTATCATCCAGAAGATGGTGTCCAAGTACAAAGAGTATCGTTCTAAGCATCGAACGCTAGTTGAATTTCTTAACCATGATAGCCAATTCCAGGTGCTCCATGATGGGCTCAAGCAGAAAGATGAGGAGTTGAGGGAGAATGACAAAGAGCTTATGAGGGTCATTGGTAGATGTAGTGTGCTTGAGGAGGCGTTGAAGGCTAAGGAGGATGAGTCTGAAGTGAGCAAGGGAATGACAGTCGAAAATACTGACCTTCAGGCGCAGGCGGCGTCTTTAAAGGTCGAGCTCGAGCAGAGCGAAGCAAGGGTTTTCAACTTGTAGGATGAGTTGAGCACCAGGGTTGAAGAGTTGGGTCCAGCCGAGAAAGCAAGAACGATCGCGGTAAAGAGGTGACAGCCCTAGGGGAAACCCTTCAAATTTGGAGGTCTGAGCGGGCTACTTCGGCACAAACTTCGGCACTTAAGGAAGATAAATTTAAGGAAAGGATTGGGGATTTAAAGGCGAAGCTGTCTCAGCTTAATGAGCAGATTGTCGCCCTAAGGGCCGAGAAGGCGCATGAGCAGGCCCAGCCATCCACTTCTCATACTTCTATTGCTCCCACTGTGTCGCGTGAGTTGTATGAAATGTGGGTTCATGCTGAGGCTCAACTTGACATATATAGGTCTCTGAAGAGCTGGGAAGATTTCCAAGGCTGAATTTGAGGATGTTCGTGTTAAGGCGCATGCAACTCGTGACGCCTATGATTATGATCCCGGTATGCCCGGAGGAGATGATGATGAAGACACCTTGTATAGGCTTGACTTTGACCCTTGGTACGATGAAGAGTATGTTAGTGATGGGGGGATGATGCAGCATGAAGTCTTTGTATTTGGTTTTTGCTTTTTTGTGTTTTGCTGTTTTTTGTGGGAGTGTCTTTCCAGCCCTTTATAAAAAATATATTGGAATAGAATGGCTGAAATGAAACAATTATCTTTTTGTTATGTATCTCTCGCTCTTCTTTCTCTTTTTTGTTTGTTGTGAGTTCTTTTGTGAGAAAGTACTTGACTATTGGTTCACTTCGACCGATATTATTAACTCGAATGAGGTCGAAGGTAAGTTAATTCGAGCGAGTTCGAATTATACTGAATCGAGCGAGGTCGAATGTAAGTTAATTCGAGCGAGGTTGAATGTATTCTAATTCGAACTAGGTTGAATGTATGCTAATTCAAACGAGGTTGAATGTATGCTAATTTAAAAGAGTTCGAATGTAGTTTGATTCGAGCGAGGTCAAATGTGTAGCGATTCGAACGAGATCGAATGTATATTTCCTTTGTGTTGGCGTGGAGTTCAAATTTGGTGGAGGTGTAAGAAATACTACTTGTTTATTCATTACAGAATATTACATTCCTTTTCGGTCCGTACATACATTCGAGAAATCCCAGTCTATCTAGTCCCTTCATCACTCGGTCTAGTGAAGTAGTTGATAGGCAGGGTGATTAACAAAATACCTAAACTCCGAGACGCCCCCTTCATCGCCTTGTTAAAATCCTCCCCGAGAAAACCCAATTGGGACAAAATTTGGGTGAGGAAAAAAGAGTACTACTTGGAGGACGTCCATCTTCAGAAGTTGAAGTAATTGAAGTGGGTGATGTTCTAATTGTTTGGTAGTAGTTTTACCTCCATTGTTTCTAGTTGGAATGACCATTTGTTTGTCGTTGCTGTGATTTTGTATGGTCCGTCCCAATTGGTTCCCAGTTTTCCCTCTCGTGGGTTTTTGCTTGCTTGTGTTTTGTCTTTGAGCACATAATTCTCTACCTTTAATGGTCTAACCTTGGCTTTTTTTGTTGTAGTACCTTTCTGCCTGTTGTTTTGAGATATCATTCTTACATAGGCCATGTCTATTAGTTCATCTGTTTCATCGACGTCTTGTTTCATGCTTTCATTATTACTTGGTCCACTTTCGTTGGAGTATTTTAAACTTGGTCCTCGACTTCAAGGGGTATCACTGCGTCAGTCTGGTAGACTAGTGAATATGGAGTTTCTCTTGTGCTGGTTTTTGGCATGGCGTGGTATGACCATATCACTTCCGGTAGTATTTCCGGCCACAGTCCCTTGGTATCCTCAAGATTCTTCTTCATGATGTTTAGTATTGTTTTGTTGAAGGATTCCGCCAGACCAGGGTGATATGGCGTGGAGAGTATTTGCTTGATATTCCATTTCTCGAACAATTCGGTGGTCTTTTTTCCTATGAACTGTGGTCCGTTGTCAAAATCGATTTCTTTGAGGATGCCGAAGCGGCATATGATGTTTCTCCATATAAATGTGGTAACTTCCTATTTACATATTTGGGCGAGTACACCTGCTTCTATCCACTTAGAAAAATAGTCAGTTAAAACCAAAAGAAACAGTATATTACCTCGTTCCGCTGAAAGGGGTCCGATGATGTCCATCCCCCAATTAATAAATGGCCAAGGTGAAGTGATGGAGTGGAGGTGCTCGCCCACCCGGTGTATCATTGGAGCGTATTTTTGGCATTGTTCACACTTTCGAACGTAGTAGGCGGCTTACTTTTTCATGGTGGGCCAGTAATAACTAACCCGTATGAAGCATCTAACGAAGGCTCAATTACCGGTATGTGCTCTGTAATGGCCTTCATGTAATTCTTCGAGGCCGCGCCTAGTTTAGTTTAGCCCTAGGCACTTTTCTAAGCGCCCAGTGAATGTTCTTTTGTAAATCTCATGTTTAATGATGTTGTATCGGGCCACTTGCATTCGGAGCTTCTTGGCTTCTTTTTTGTCGGATGGGAGCAACCTATACTGCAAATATGACATGATATGGTTCCGCCAGTCCCAAGTCAATTTTATAGTATGTACCTCAGTTTGGTCTATCGTTGAACGGAGGAAGGTGACCACGTTTTCTCTTCCGCTTACGTTCTTGGTAGTCGCTGCTAATTTGGAAAGGTCGTATGCTTCTATGTTTTGTGCATGGGGTATCTGATCGAGTTGGCACTCGCGAATTCAGGCAGTAGCTTATGAATTTCTAGCTGATATTTTTGTAGCCTTTGTTCTTTTATTTGGAAAGTCCCTGTGACTTGGTTGACGACGAGGTATGATTCACATCGGAAGATGACTCATCACGCTCCACACTTGAGAGCTACTTTTGCAATTACTGCCTCATACTCTGCCTCATTGTTAGTCATGTCGGAACACCATATGGACTTGCGAATGACTTTGGCTATTGGGCCCTCGACCACGAATCCCAGTCTGGACCCTGCCACATTGGAGGCACCATCGGTGTACAATACCCAAAGGTCGGGTAGCTTCAGAGAGGTACGGGCAGCTTCCTACTTGGCCTCATGTGATATTTTGGCGCTGAATTCGGCGAAGAAGTCGGCAAGTACTTGCGACTTTATCAGTGTTCGCGACTGATATGTTATATTGTGCTCGCTTAATTCGATTGCCCACTTAGCCAGTCTACCCGATAGCTCGGGTTTGTGTAAGATGCATCTTAGGGGGAAGGTCGTGACTATCGAGATGGGGTGGCATTGAAAATAGAGTCTTAGCTTTCGTGAAGCTACGACTAATGCCAGTGCTAGTTTTTCGAGGTAGGGGTACCTCATTTCGGTGTCAACCATGTTTTTTTAATGTAATAGATTGGAGATTGCATACCTTTGTTTTCAGGTACCAAGACTACGCTTACTGCGACGTCGGACACGACCAAGTAGATTAATAGACGTTCACCTGGATCTGCGTTGGCGAGTAATGGGGGTGAGGACAAGTAAGCCTTTAGTTCTCTTAGGGCATTGACACATTCGGAATTCCACTGGAGTCCATTGTCCTTTTTGAGAACGTTGAAGAATTTGTGGCAACTGTTAGAGGATCGTGAGATGTAGCTCGACGGGGTGGCTATTCGGTCGGTCAACTTCTGCACTTGTTTCTTGTTGGTCGGAATTTATCTTAAGGCATTGATGCATTCAGAATTTAGTCAGGGAGGATGTAGGGGTAGACTTGTTAAAACAAAATATATATTATAATTATATTATATATTCTAAATAAAACTTTATTATATTTATATACTTGTTCATAGTTTTATTTTTTTTTGGTTTGTTGGCATTTGAATTCACCATAAAATATTATCGTATTGGTTTAACCTCTATTAATTGTATTATCCAGCCAAATTCGGAAGGAGATAATAGGTAGAGGTTTAAACGTTAATCATATTTATCCTCCTAATAGCTTGCTACCTCGTCTCATATCAGCTAAGGATTGAAATTAAGAGTTGTTAAATGTGTACTTAGTCTAGATTGCATACCTCACCTACAATGGACTTCCTAAATTAACAGTCTCACAATTGCTTTTGGAGGCCTACTCTTCTAATGAGCTTCTTTCCTGCCAAATATAATAAATAGTTATTCTATAGAGAGATTAGCTAAATTCAATTTACTCAGCCATTAGGGATGGCAATGGGGTGGTGTAAGTGTGAGGCTTGACGGGGTTAGACATATAGAGGGCATTGCGGGTTTAAATATATACAGGTGCGGGTCAGATGGGATGGGTCAAAATAAAATAAAATATTAAATATATGTTGTAAGGTGCAGTGCGGGTTTAAAAAATTTATCAAAGAAGGAAGCTCAATTTTCTGACTTTCTAAAAATGAAATTGATTCCATGTAATATATTGAAGCAAAATAAAATTTCGTTTCATATTGTTTGAACTTTGAACCCAATGCTTGCACGACAAGTTTTTATTCTTTTATGATTGATGATGTAATATCTAACACATAATTATTAATTAATTATAAATCTATTTTATTGATCAAAGTGTTATCCCTTATTTTGCTCAAATACACGAGTTGTGACTATTAATTAACAAAAGAAAAATATCTATTAATTGATTTTGACAGAGATATTTTGTATTTTTAATGTAAAAAAAAAATGAATAAAGTAAAATTAACATATATACTATTATCAATGTAAAAATTTAAAAATAAAGAGGTAAATGATAATAAAGATTTTTGGTAAGTAACTTTTATTGCATATATAAAAAGTTTAATTCTCGTATCGTAAGTATTTATCCCTTCTTTCTATAATTGAAGTCTTCTGTAATCTTTAGAATTAATAAAAGCACGAGCATATATCGTAAAAGTGTAAAAAGAATTCCAGCCAAAAGCTAAAAAAAAATAAAATTAAAACTAACAAAATGAAAAAAGAAAATACTTATGCGGGACGGGGCGAGTGTGAATGCAGGACGGGTGAACACAGGTGCAACTACTACTAGAGGCGGCTGAACCCTAAGATAGGTAAGGCACGGGCTTTAGTCCCCATAAATTTGAAGGCCCCACCTTTTAGTAGTTTTAAGTTTATCTATTTATTTTTATTTTAAAAGTTTAAAGTATTTAATGTGAACAACTATAATTTTATTGTGGAAAAAGAAAATAAAAGTTTACTTATACCATTATTGCATATTAGGGATATGAATCGTTACTTTTTATCGTTCTTGCATTTTTGGAATTGACTTTTTTCATATTTATTCACTACTACAAAGTTAAAACCTTATTGCCTCATTTTCTACATTAGCTTCTTAAAGCTTTATCACAATTCTTACTTCTTCGTGTCAAAAGAACTACAAGACTCTTGTGATCCTTCTTTTGTGAGATAAAATACAAAATTGGTAAGTAGAAAATTTTTTTCAATGAGAAATCTTTTTCTTTATTTCCAAGCATTTTTTTTCTACAAATTGTCCTTGGGACTGATTTTCTACAAGAATGATTTTACAGATTTTTAACCTATTAAAAAGTATTAAAAGGTTATTTGGGATCAATTTATCAATTGAATCAGGTTCTATTCTAACATTTGACTATTTTTCAATCTAAAATCTGTCCTTTTTATTTTTTTTATTTTTTTTATATATTTCTACTTTATAGATATACTATAATTTTTTGTTATTTACTAAAGCTTAAATATGTCTACTAGAAAATATAAATTCGGTTATGCAAAACTTCAAAAAAAAAAAAAGAACTGAAACTTTAAATTAACTTTATGAATTTGTTAGAAAAATAGACATTAAATAAAAAATATATAATTTTTTAAAGGAATTAAGGCCCTTTATTATAGTTTGACTTTAGATCCCAAATTGTATTGAGCCGCCTCTGCTACTACAAGGGACGGGTTAAGAGAAAACCCATTCCGCATCTGCACCGCTTGTCATCCATATATGTCACTTCCATTACTTGTCTGCCTATTCCTATCCATTGCAGCAGCTTTGTCCAATCATTAGCACAAACAGGGCAGGTAATGAGCAGGTGATCAATGTGCTCATCATCAGAAGAACACAAAGGACACCTCAGATTAGTTGTAACACACCATTTCACCCATTTGTCTTTAGTTACCATTCTCTTATTAATAACCAAATATAGAATAAAGATCCACCTGGGAGCACCTTGGTTATTATATATAGACTATAGACAATCCTCCTCTATTTAACTTTAGGAAACTTCCCCTAATCTTAGAACACAGTATCTTAATTAGGAGTGTACAAAGAAAATCGATAAATCGTACCAAATTGGTAATCCGAATCAAACCGGAAAAAAAACTGATCATGAGTTGGTTTGACTTGGTTTGGTGTTGGAAAAAATAACCCGACCATAATTGGTTTGGTTTGATTTTTACTAAAAAAAAGTCAAACCAAAATCAAACCAACACGATATTACATTTATTCAATTTTTACCAATATTTTATACATATAAATATTTATTTTTAATATAATTTATAAATATTTCTTAAACTTTTTCACAGTTTTATCTCTAAACATATTGTTTCAAGTTTGGAATTAACATTCTTGAATGGTCCAATAAATTTTATAGTTCATAAAGGTAGTAATTCAAATAAACTTCACATCAATACTAATGCTAACTAAGAAAATTCAATTCAACACTAGAAATGACAATAGTGTGGATATCAATTTTCAGTTTTGCATTGTTTATATTGAAAATGCATAACTTAGTTTATCTTTTTCTTTAGCGCTTAGTTGTATAACTAATATTTATAGTGTACTTATTTAAGCATGACTTATATAGTACTTTTAGATTATGTTAATATTTATTATGGCTTATTACTTAGTAATATTTTTCTTTATGGATTTTAGTATTTTTATTATTGAATATTTTAGTACAATGTTATGACGCATCTCATATTAATTATTATTTTCTTGAAAAATACATTATATAGTTATATCCTTGTAGGATTAGAGAAGTATGTGGAACACAAGTTATATATTCGTGCTATAAAGACTTATTGAAAAAAATATCCGAAAATCCAAAAAACCCGAAAAACCCAAGAAACCCGAGATTGAAAAATCCGATTTCGTTGGTTTATAAATTTAAAAATCTGACACAATTGATTTGGTTTGGGAATTGAAAATTTCGAACCAACTCGGCCTATGTACAACCCTAATCTTGATTGAGAAATTATCCACCTGTTTCAAATTGATTAGGACGATTTGAGAATCTTTCTAACTACTTATGAAGCTTGTTGAGCTTGGATATTTCATACGTTTGCCCATTTAAGGGTCGTCTGGTACGAGGTATACATAGGTATAAGGGTGGTATACAAATTTAATATCACCTTAATATTCTGTTTGGTTAGCAAATCAAGTATAAGTTACCCCGATGTTACTTTTAATACTGGGATAACTTATACCTTATAGAAGGTGAGGTAATTAGCACCAATATAACTTATACCTTTCTTCTTAGAAATTATGCAATTTTATTCTTAATACAACATATCAAACAATGAATAAACAATAATTCCAACATAACTAATCATCATAACTTATCCCAATAATATAATTTATATTGGCATACCTTATACCGATATAAATCATATTCCAACCTAGCGATCCCTTACTTTAATAACTATGCACTCACTAAATACATAATTTATCCTTCTTTTGGCACAAGTTCCAAGTAGCTTATAGATAGCTGCCTTATTCCAACTACGTATGTCCAAACTTTTGATCTTTGTAGTAATCTTTTCTCTAACCACCTTCTTGTTCCCTTGGCCATTACAACGGTGGAGAAGTTGCTTGTATCATCAGCTCTTAGTTGTACTTGTCTAATACTCTAATCTATTTGTTTTTCTTACATTAAAATAAAATTATATCTCTAATAAATAAATAAATACTTAGTATATATATTTTTTTATAAATAAATATTTAATTTTATATTATAATATAGGTAGACAATCAAATAATTTTTTAAAACTTTTTCATATAAAAACATTTCTTAATATATGTTTTTTTCAAAAAGTTAGTGATGGACTGATTTTGAGGGTATTTTTGTAAACAGACAATTCTTTTAGAAATTGTGCTATACTTTAATACATTAAACCAAACTATAAAAAAGAAATATGTCAACTTAACTAACACCAACATTACTAATACACCCTATTCAGCATTATTTTTATGCACCCTACCAAACGACCCCTTACTCTTCCCAGTACAGGTTTTCATGACATACATTTTCATACGATTGTAAGGGAAAAAAGACATAAATAATGAGACTTTTAAGAAGGAAATAAGCACCAGTAAGATCAAGGTTTTCGACGCATCGGTATCAAT
>JASVEL010003037.1:0-149138 GCA_032618575.1 Nicotiana noctiflora | reverse complement strand
GTCTCCTGCCAGTTTTATAGCCAAACTTAAAGAACTTTACACTTCCTGAATAATCAAATTTATTGCCTCTCTCATTAAACACATGGGTACCTTTAACTTTTGAATCATTTTCCCCATGTGAGCTCTCATTTCCAGCTCTTAAGAGCACTCAACAGCATTAGTAAACTAATTTCTGCCATGACATTCTCTGTCCAGTCCATCACTTATTGTCTAAACCCATTTTTAAATCAAAAGGTGTATTGGCAGCCTGTTCTTTCTGTTCAAAACATGTGAAATGGTTCCCATGTGCACTACACCTCTTAGACAAACTAGCTGTTGGCTTTCAGATTTTAAGTTAAAAACTAACACAACTATATCCAATTCAGTAACTAACAGAATTAATATCAATCAACAATGCAAATCAGAAAAATTGCCAAATGAAAAACAACTCAAAACAGTGATTCAAACAAATCTCGGCTAGTGCCGGGGGAATACAAAGCTAATTGTTCGGCGATGCTAATCGATGCGAACACGTATTCGACAACATTCACAATCAAATAAGCCACACAAAAAAATAATTGACCAAACAAAAAGGTCTTTGAGAAGAAAAAAAAATGAAACAGGTACGGCCAAACAAAATTGAGAAGAATTCAATCAAGCTAAAACTAAACAAATACAAAAATGAATTGAAGGAAACAGAAAAATAACATTACCTCAAAAGAAATCGAAAATCAGCAACCTTGGAAAGAATTCTCGGTTTTGGATTTAAATTTGGACTTTGGGAATCAAATGGACTTTAATTGAAATGTTTTCAACTGAAAACATTTCAATTAAAGTCTATTCTAATCCCAATTTCTTCGAATCTAACCCGGCGGCCCAAATTTAGATTTTAGGGTTCTTGAAGTCTCGATTTGGGGCTTAATGGTTTCCGGTTAGATTCGAGCAAAAAGGGCCATGGATTCATGGAGGGGATAGTCCGGTGGTGGTGTGGTGTCAATTTGGAGTGGTTTGGGGTGAATCTCAATTTCCGGCGAACTTTCGATCTAATATTTGAAGAGTTCGACAATGATTCGAGTAAGATGGGTAAAGGATTCGTGTAGATGGGGAGAAGGGGAAGCTATGGTGTTAATTTGGGGCGGTTTGGACCACCGGTCGCCGGTGGAGGCGATTTCCGGCCGGCGGTCAAAGGCGGAAGTGGGCGGAGGTCAGTCGCTGAAGGCTTAGAGAGAAGGGAATAGGGTATGGGGAAATGAGGGTGCTCTTGGGCCTTTGGGGGTTTTTGGGTAATTAAAATACAAGAATTGATTTCAACCGTTGGATCAAAAGAATCCAACGGCTGAGATCAACAAACGTAAAATCAAACGGGGCCGTTTGGGAGGTGTAACGGGTGTTTTAATCTAAACCGTTGGATTAAGTGATCCAACGGCTTAGATTAAATAGGGCTTTTGGGCGGTTCAGGTAGTGGGTCGGGGAAACGGGTAAAGGTTAATGTTTTTAGGCCTGATCTTGGTTTAATTATGTGGCCCAATTTCGATTTTCTTCCATTTTCTCTTCCTTTATCTTTTATTTTCTTTAAACTCCTAAAAAAAAATCAAATCTTAGATTAAATTAAGAACCAAAATTATCTTTACAAATACAAATTAATTCTTAATAATAACTATCGCACACACAATTAAAGCACCAAAATAAAATCACACAATTGGACACTAAATAGCAAAAATGCAAAAGATACATAATTTTTTTTTTCATTTTCGTAAAACAAACTTAATTACTCTAAATTAGAAACATGAATTTATATAAAAATGCAAATATTTTGTATTTCATTTAAATAAATAGAAATGCGCACACAAAAATGCAAATAATAAGAGAAAGACAACACACAAAATCGCAAAGATCACGCTCAACACAAAACTATTTTATTTTGAATATTTTGGGAGTAATTCTTACGTAGGGCAAAAATCACGTGCTCACAGGGTATATCTGTCATGGCCTTGCAAGTGAGTTTTCTTTACCTATTTTAGGTTGATTCATTTCGTATATGTAATTCGCTTCTGCTAACCTATTTTCTTTTATATGTCAGACCCTCATCATGGAGATTGAGCGTGACCGGCGGGAAGAGCGAATGACGGTTATCATCCAGAAGATGGTGTCCAAGTACAAAGAGTATCGTTCTAAGCATCGAACGCTAGTTGAATTTCTTAACCATGATAGCCAATTCCAGGTGCTCCATGATGGGCTCAAGCAGAAAGATGAGGAGTTGAGGGAGAATGACAAAGAGCTTATGAGGGTCATTGGTAGATGTAGTGTGCTTGAGGAGGCGTTGAAGGCTAAGGAGGATGAGTCTGAAGTGAGCAAGGGAATGACAGTCGAAAATACTGACCTTCAGGCGCAGGCGGCGTCTTTAAAGGTCGAGCTCGAGCAGAGCGAAGCAAGGGTTTTCAACTTGTAGGATGAGTTGAGCACCAGGGTTGAAGAGTTGGGTCCAGCCGAGAAAGCAAGAACGATCGCGGTAAAGAGGTGACAGCCCTAGGGGAAACCCTTCAAATTTGGAGGTCTGAGCGGGCTACTTCGGCACAAACTTCGGCACTTAAGGAAGATAAATTTAAGGAAAGGATTGGGGATTTAAAGGCGAAGCTGTCTCAGCTTAATGAGCAGATTGTCGCCCTAAGGGCCGAGAAGGCGCATGAGCAGGCCCAGCCATCCACTTCTCATACTTCTATTGCTCCCACTGTGTCGCGTGAGTTGTATGAAATGTGGGTTCATGCTGAGGCTCAACTTGACATATATAGGTCTCTGAAGAGCTGGGAAGATTTCCAAGGCTGAATTTGAGGATGTTCGTGTTAAGGCGCATGCAACTCGTGACGCCTATGATTATGATCCCGGTATGCCCGGAGGAGATGATGATGAAGACACCTTGTATAGGCTTGACTTTGACCCTTGGTACGATGAAGAGTATGTTAGTGATGGGGGGATGATGCAGCATGAAGTCTTTGTATTTGGTTTTTGCTTTTTTGTGTTTTGCTGTTTTTTGTGGGAGTGTCTTTCCAGCCCTTTATAAAAAATATATTGGAATAGAATGGCTGAAATGAAACAATTATCTTTTTGTTATGTATCTCTCGCTCTTCTTTCTCTTTTTTGTTTGTTGTGAGTTCTTTTGTGAGAAAGTACTTGACTATTGGTTCACTTCGACCGATATTATTAACTCGAATGAGGTCGAAGGTAAGTTAATTCGAGCGAGTTCGAATTATACTGAATCGAGCGAGGTCGAATGTAAGTTAATTCGAGCGAGGTTGAATGTATTCTAATTCGAACTAGGTTGAATGTATGCTAATTCAAACGAGGTTGAATGTATGCTAATTTAAAAGAGTTCGAATGTAGTTTGATTCGAGCGAGGTCAAATGTGTAGCGATTCGAACGAGATCGAATGTATATTTCCTTTGTGTTGGCGTGGAGTTCAAATTTGGTGGAGGTGTAAGAAATACTACTTGTTTATTCATTACAGAATATTACATTCCTTTTCGGTCCGTACATACATTCGAGAAATCCCAGTCTATCTAGTCCCTTCATCACTCGGTCTAGTGAAGTAGTTGATAGGCAGGGTGATTAACAAAATACCTAAACTCCGAGACGCCCCCTTCATCGCCTTGTTAAAATCCTCCCCGAGAAAACCCAATTGGGACAAAATTTGGGTGAGGAAAAAAGAGTACTACTTGGAGGACGTCCATCTTCAGAAGTTGAAGTAATTGAAGTGGGTGATGTTCTAATTGTTTGGTAGTAGTTTTACCTCCATTGTTTCTAGTTGGAATGACCATTTGTTTGTCGTTGCTGTGATTTTGTATGGTCCGTCCCAATTGGTTCCCAGTTTTCCCTCTCGTGGGTTTTTGCTTGCTTGTGTTTTGTCTTTGAGCACATAATTCTCTACCTTTAATGGTCTAACCTTGGCTTTTTTTGTTGTAGTACCTTTCTGCCTGTTGTTTTGAGATATCATTCTTACATAGGCCATGTCTATTAGTTCATCTGTTTCATCGACGTCTTGTTTCATGCTTTCATTATTACTTGGTCCACTTTCGTTGGAGTATTTTAAACTTGGTCCTCGACTTCAAGGGGTATCACTGCGTCAGTCTGGTAGACTAGTGAATATGGAGTTTCTCTTGTGCTGGTTTTTGGCATGGCGTGGTATGACCATATCACTTCCGGTAGTATTTCCGGCCACAGTCCCTTGGTATCCTCAAGATTCTTCTTCATGATGTTTAGTATTGTTTTGTTGAAGGATTCCGCCAGACCAGGGTGATATGGCGTGGAGAGTATTTGCTTGATATTCCATTTCTCGAACAATTCGGTGGTCTTTTTTCCTATGAACTGTGGTCCGTTGTCAAAATCGATTTCTTTGAGGATGCCGAAGCGGCATATGATGTTTCTCCATATAAATGTGGTAACTTCCTATTTACATATTTGGGCGAGTACACCTGCTTCTATCCACTTAGAAAAATAGTCAGTTAAAACCAAAAGAAACAGTATATTACCTCGTTCCGCTGAAAGGGGTCCGATGATGTCCATCCCCCAATTAATAAATGGCCAAGGTGAAGTGATGGAGTGGAGGTGCTCGCCCACCCGGTGTATCATTGGAGCGTATTTTTGGCATTGTTCACACTTTCGAACGTAGTAGGCGGCTTACTTTTTCATGGTGGGCCAGTAATAACTAACCCGTATGAAGCATCTAACGAAGGCTCAATTACCGGTATGTGCTCTGTAATGGCCTTCATGTAATTCTTCGAGGCCGCGCCTAGTTTAGTTTAGCCCTAGGCACTTTTCTAAGCGCCCAGTGAATGTTCTTTTGTAAATCTCATGTTTAATGATGTTGTATCGGGCCACTTGCATTCGGAGCTTCTTGGCTTCTTTTTTGTCGGATGGGAGCAACCTATACTGCAAATATGACATGATATGGTTCCGCCAGTCCCAAGTCAATTTTATAGTATGTACCTCAGTTTGGTCTATCGTTGAACGGAGGAAGGTGACCACGTTTTCTCTTCCGCTTACGTTCTTGGTAGTCGCTGCTAATTTGGAAAGGTCGTATGCTTCTATGTTTTGTGCATGGGGTATCTGATCGAGTTGGCACTCGCGAATTCAGGCAGTAGCTTATGAATTTCTAGCTGATATTTTTGTAGCCTTTGTTCTTTTATTTGGAAAGTCCCTGTGACTTGGTTGACGACGAGGTATGATTCACATCGGAAGATGACTCATCACGCTCCACACTTGAGAGCTACTTTTGCAATTACTGCCTCATACTCTGCCTCATTGTTAGTCATGTCGGAACACCATATGGACTTGCGAATGACTTTGGCTATTGGGCCCTCGACCACGAATCCCAGTCTGGACCCTGCCACATTGGAGGCACCATCGGTGTACAATACCCAAAGGTCGGGTAGCTTCAGAGAGGTACGGGCAGCTTCCTACTTGGCCTCATGTGATATTTTGGCGCTGAATTCGGCGAAGAAGTCGGCAAGTACTTGCGACTTTATCAGTGTTCGCGACTGATATGTTATATTGTGCTCGCTTAATTCGATTGCCCACTTAGCCAGTCTACCCGATAGCTCGGGTTTGTGTAAGATGCATCTTAGGGGGAAGGTCGTGACTATCGAGATGGGGTGGCATTGAAAATAGAGTCTTAGCTTTCGTGAAGCTACGACTAATGCCAGTGCTAGTTTTTCGAGGTAGGGGTACCTCATTTCGGTGTCAACCATGTTTTTTTAATGTAATAGATTGGAGATTGCATACCTTTGTTTTCAGGTACCAAGACTACGCTTACTGCGACGTCGGACACGACCAAGTAGATTAATAGACGTTCACCTGGATCTGCGTTGGCGAGTAATGGGGGTGAGGACAAGTAAGCCTTTAGTTCTCTTAGGGCATTGACACATTCGGAATTCCACTGGAGTCCATTGTCCTTTTTGAGAACGTTGAAGAATTTGTGGCAACTGTTAGAGGATCGTGAGATGTAGCTCGACGGGGTGGCTATTCGGTCGGTCAACTTCTGCACTTGTTTCTTGTTGGTCGGAATTTATCTTAAGGCATTGATGCATTCAGAATTTAGTCAGGGAGGATGTAGGGGTAGACTTGTTAAAACAAAATATATATTATAATTATATTATATATTCTAAATAAAACTTTATTATATTTATATACTTGTTCATAGTTTTATTTTTTTTTGGTTTGTTGGCATTTGAATTCACCATAAAATATTATCGTATTGGTTTAACCTCTATTAATTGTATTATCCAGCCAAATTCGGAAGGAGATAATAGGTAGAGGTTTAAACGTTAATCATATTTATCCTCCTAATAGCTTGCTACCTCGTCTCATATCAGCTAAGGATTGAAATTAAGAGTTGTTAAATGTGTACTTAGTCTAGATTGCATACCTCACCTACAATGGACTTCCTAAATTAACAGTCTCACAATTGCTTTTGGAGGCCTACTCTTCTAATGAGCTTCTTTCCTGCCAAATATAATAAATAGTTATTCTATAGAGAGATTAGCTAAATTCAATTTACTCAGCCATTAGGGATGGCAATGGGGTGGTGTAAGTGTGAGGCTTGACGGGGTTAGACATATAGAGGGCATTGCGGGTTTAAATATATACAGGTGCGGGTCAGATGGGATGGGTCAAAATAAAATAAAATATTAAATATATGTTGTAAGGTGCAGTGCGGGTTTAAAAAATTTATCAAAGAAGGAAGCTCAATTTTCTGACTTTCTAAAAATGAAATTGATTCCATGTAATATATTGAAGCAAAATAAAATTTCGTTTCATATTGTTTGAACTTTGAACCCAATGCTTGCACGACAAGTTTTTATTCTTTTATGATTGATGATGTAATATCTAACACATAATTATTAATTAATTATAAATCTATTTTATTGATCAAAGTGTTATCCCTTATTTTGCTCAAATACACGAGTTGTGACTATTAATTAACAAAAGAAAAATATCTATTAATTGATTTTGACAGAGATATTTTGTATTTTTAATGTAAAAAAAAAATGAATAAAGTAAAATTAACATATATACTATTATCAATGTAAAAATTTAAAAATAAAGAGGTAAATGATAATAAAGATTTTTGGTAAGTAACTTTTATTGCATATATAAAAAGTTTAATTCTCGTATCGTAAGTATTTATCCCTTCTTTCTATAATTGAAGTCTTCTGTAATCTTTAGAATTAATAAAAGCACGAGCATATATCGTAAAAGTGTAAAAAGAATTCCAGCCAAAAGCTAAAAAAAAATAAAATTAAAACTAACAAAATGAAAAAAGAAAATACTTATGCGGGACGGGGCGAGTGTGAATGCAGGACGGGTGAACACAGGTGCAACTACTACTAGAGGCGGCTGAACCCTAAGATAGGTAAGGCACGGGCTTTAGTCCCCATAAATTTGAAGGCCCCACCTTTTAGTAGTTTTAAGTTTATCTATTTATTTTTATTTTAAAAGTTTAAAGTATTTAATGTGAACAACTATAATTTTATTGTGGAAAAAGAAAATAAAAGTTTACTTATACCATTATTGCATATTAGGGATATGAATCGTTACTTTTTATCGTTCTTGCATTTTTGGAATTGACTTTTTTCATATTTATTCACTACTACAAAGTTAAAACCTTATTGCCTCATTTTCTACATTAGCTTCTTAAAGCTTTATCACAATTCTTACTTCTTCGTGTCAAAAGAACTACAAGACTCTTGTGATCCTTCTTTTGTGAGATAAAATACAAAATTGGTAAGTAGAAAATTTTTTTCAATGAGAAATCTTTTTCTTTATTTCCAAGCATTTTTTTTCTACAAATTGTCCTTGGGACTGATTTTCTACAAGAATGATTTTACAGATTTTTAACCTATTAAAAAGTATTAAAAGGTTATTTGGGATCAATTTATCAATTGAATCAGGTTCTATTCTAACATTTGACTATTTTTCAATCTAAAATCTGTCCTTTTTATTTTTTTTATTTTTTTTATATATTTCTACTTTATAGATATACTATAATTTTTTGTTATTTACTAAAGCTTAAATATGTCTACTAGAAAATATAAATTCGGTTATGCAAAACTTCAAAAAAAAAAAAAGAACTGAAACTTTAAATTAACTTTATGAATTTGTTAGAAAAATAGACATTAAATAAAAAATATATAATTTTTTAAAGGAATTAAGGCCCTTTATTATAGTTTGACTTTAGATCCCAAATTGTATTGAGCCGCCTCTGCTACTACAAGGGACGGGTTAAGAGAAAACCCATTCCGCATCTGCACCGCTTGTCATCCATATATGTCACTTCCATTACTTGTCTGCCTATTCCTATCCATTGCAGCAGCTTTGTCCAATCATTAGCACAAACAGGGCAGGTAATGAGCAGGTGATCAATGTGCTCATCATCAGAAGAACACAAAGGACACCTCAGATTAGTTGTAACACACCATTTCACCCATTTGTCTTTAGTTACCATTCTCTTATTAATAACCAAATATAGAATAAAGATCCACCTGGGAGCACCTTGGTTATTATATATAGACTATAGACAATCCTCCTCTATTTAACTTTAGGAAACTTCCCCTAATCTTAGAACACAGTATCTTAATTAGGAGTGTACAAAGAAAATCGATAAATCGTACCAAATTGGTAATCCGAATCAAACCGGAAAAAAAACTGATCATGAGTTGGTTTGACTTGGTTTGGTGTTGGAAAAAATAACCCGACCATAATTGGTTTGGTTTGATTTTTACTAAAAAAAAGTCAAACCAAAATCAAACCAACACGATATTACATTTATTCAATTTTTACCAATATTTTATACATATAAATATTTATTTTTAATATAATTTATAAATATTTCTTAAACTTTTTCACAGTTTTATCTCTAAACATATTGTTTCAAGTTTGAAATTAACATTCTTGAACGGTCCAATAAATTCTACTGTTCATAAAGGTAGTAATTCAAATAAACTTCACATCAATACTAATGCTAACTAAGAAAATTCAATTCAACACTAGAAATGACAATAGTGTGGATATCAATTTTCAGTTTTGCATTGTTTATATTGAAAATGCATAACTTAGTTTATCTTTTTCTTTAGCGCTTAGTTGTATAACTAATATTTATAGTGTACTTATTTAAGCATGACTTATATAGTACTTTTAGATTATGTTAATATTTATTATGGCTTATTACTTAGTAATATTTTTCTTTATGGATTTTAGTATTTTTATTATTGAATATTTTAGTACAATGTTATGACGCATCTCATATTAATTATTATTTTCTTGAAAAATACATTATATAGTTATATCCTTGTAGGATTAGAGAAGTATGTGGAACACAAGTTATATATTCGTGCTATAAAGACTTATTGAAAAAAATATCCGAAAATCCAAAAAACCCGAAAAACCCAAGAAACCCGAGATTGAAAAATCCGATTTCGTTGGTTTATAAATTTAAAAATCTGACACAATTGATTTGGTTTGGGAATTGAAAATTTCGAACCAACTCGGCCTATGTACAACCCTAATCTTGATTGAGAAATTATCCACCTGTTTCAAATTGATTAGGACGATTTGAGAATCTTTCTAACTACTTATGAAGCTTGTTGAGCTTGGATATTTCATACGTTTGCCCATTTAAGGGTCGTCTGGTACGAGGTATACATAGGTATAAGGGTGGTATACAAATTTAATATCACCTTAATATTCTGTTTGGTTAGCAAATCAAGTATAAGTTACCCCGATGTTACTTTTAATACTGGGATAACTTATACCTTATAGAAGGTGAGGTAATTAGCACCAATATAACTTATACCTTTCTTCTTAGAAATTATGCAATTTTATTCTTAATACAACATATCAAACAATGAATAAACAATAATTCCAACATAACTAATCATCATAACTTATCCCAATAATATAATTTATATTGGCATACCTTATACCGATATAAATCATATTCCAACCTAGCGATCCCTTACTTTAATAACTATGCACTCACTAAATACATAATTTATCCTTCTTTTGGCACAAGTTCCAAGTAGCTTATAGATAGCTGCCTTATTCCAACTACGTATGTCCAAACTTTTGATCTTTGTAGTAATCTTTTCTCTAACCACCTTCTTGTTCCCTTGGCCATTACAACGGTGGAGAAGTTGCTTGTATCATCAGCTCTTAGTTGTACTTGTCTAATACTCTAATCTATTTGTTTTTCTTACATTAAAATAAAATTATATCTCTAATAAATAAATAAATACTTAGTATATATATTTTTTTATAAATAAATATTTAATTTTATATTATAATATAGGTAGACAATCAAATAATTTTTTAAAACTTTTTCATATAAAAACATTTCTTAATATATGTTTTTTTCAAAAAGTTAGTGATGGACTGATTTTGAGGGTATTTTTGTAAACAGACAATTCTTTTAGAAATTGTGCTATACTTTAATACATTAAACCAAACTATAAAAAAGAAATATGTCAACTTAACTAACACCAACATTACTAATACACCCTATTCAGCATTATTTTTATGCACCCTACCAAACGACCCCTTACTCTTCCCAGTACAGGTTTTCATGACATACATTTTCATACGATTGTAAGGGAAAAAAGACATAAATAATGAGACTTTTAAGAAGGAAATAAGCACCAGTAAGATCAAGGTTTTCGACGCATCGGTATCAATAATGCCGGTACACAGAACAACTTGCATGCACCTTAACTAGCCTATTGCTACAGTCAACAATAACCTGCATCAATAAATCTGTTCGCCAATCTGTTCGCCAAGACTTAGGCAGATAACTTACACAAGCTCACAATATAACAACAACAACAACAACAACAACTCAGTATATTCCCACAAGGTGGGGTCTGGGGAGGGTAATATGTAGACAGGCCTTACCTCTACCCGAGAAGGCAGAGAGGCTGTTTCCAATCGACCCTCGGCGCAGGGAAAAGAAAGGCAAGCAAAACAAAACCGCATTAGTTACTTCAGCATACATCGCATAAAAAGTATCTAAACATAAGAGACATATGTAACATAAATAAGCAGGCATGCAATGATATTAAAACAGTAACTACCAGAAATGATTGCCATAAGAGAACACAAACTAATCCTCTATGGGCGGCCCTACCACGCCTCGCCCACCTCGGGAAAGGAGTACGGAAAATCTAGAAGCCCCTATCCTTTAACCCTGATACTAGACCTCCAGACTTTCCTATCAAGGGTCATGTCCTCGGAAATCCGCATCCTGGCCATGTCCTGTCTAATTACCTCTCCCCAGTATCTCTTAGGCCTCCCTCTGCCTCGCCTCACAATGACCACCGCTAGCCGCTCACAACTCCTCACCGGGGCGTCGGGGCTTCTCCTCCGCACATGCCCGAACCACCGAAGTCTCGCCTCTCGCATCTTCTCATCCACTGGGGCCACCCCCACCTTCTCCCGACTAACTTCGTTCCTAATCTTATCTAATCTGGTGAGCCCGCACATCCACCTAAGCATCATCATCTCCGCAACCATCATCCTCTGAACATGAGATTTCTTCACCGACCAACACTCCGTCCCATACAGCATGGCAGGTCTAACCATAGCTCTATAAAACTTCCCCTTGAGTTTCTGTAGCACCTTCTTATCACACAAGACTCCTGATGCAAGCCTCCATTTCGACCACCCCGACGCTATATGGTAAGTGACATCCACGTTGATCTACCTGTCCCCCCTGGATCACCGATCCAAGGTATCTGAAACTATCCTTCTTGGCTATGGCCTGAGATCCAATCATCACGCTCCCTCCCACTTCGCTCGGCTCAGCGCTAAGCTTGCACTCCAGATATTTTGTCTTAGACCTGCTTAATTTGAACCCCTTAGACTCGAGAGTCTGTCTCCATTCCTCTAGCCTCTCGTTAACACCGACCCTCGTCTCGTCTACCGGGACTATGTCATCAGCAAATAGCATACACCAAGGTGCATCCCCTAAATATGCCGCGTCAAAGCATCCATCACCAAGGCAAACAAGAGGGGCTAAGCGCAGATCCTTGATGAAGCCCCATAACCACCGGGAAATGGTCTGAGTCGCCACCCACTGTCCTGACCCTGGACTTAGCTCCATCGTACGTGTCCTTGATTACTCTAATGTAGGCTTTCGGGTACGCTCTTGGCCTCCAGGCACCTCCATAACGCCTCCCAGGGACCTTGTCATACGCCTTCTCCAAGTCGATAAACACCATGTGCAGGTCCTTCTTCATATCCCTGAACTGTTCCACCAATCTCCTGACAAGGTGGATAGCTTCTGTAGTGGACCGACCCGGCATGAAACCGAACTGGTTCACGGAAATAGATGTCGACTCCCTCACCCTGGCCTCGATCACCCGCTCCCAGACCTTCATGGTGTGGCTTATTAATTTGATGCCCCTATAGTTGTTGCAACACTGGATATCCCCTTTGTTCTTATACAAGGGCACCACTGTACTCCACCTCCACTCCTCCGACATCCTTTTGGACCTGAAGATCGCATTGAACAACCTGGTGAGCCACTCCACTCCTGGCTTACCCATGCATTTCCAGAACTCCACCGGAATTTTGTCTGGCCCGGTCGCTCGACCTCTCCTCATCCTACACAAAGCCTCCACGACCTCTTCCACCCTAATGCGCCTGCGGTACCCTAATTCTCTATGACGCTCTAAATATCCCAGCTCCCCTAGTTCTATGTTTTGGTCCCCTTCCTCGTTGAGCAAGTATCGGAAGTACGCCTGCCATCTCTGTTTGACTTGAGACTCCCCCATCAGGACTCTACCATCCTCATCCTTGATGCACCTAACCTGGTCCAAGTCCCGCGCCTTCCTTTCCCTTACTTTGGCTAACCGGAATAACTTCTTATCCCCGCCTTTCTCCCCCAATTCCTCGTACATGCGACCAAAAGCCGCGTTTTTAGCCTCCGTGACCGCCAATTGCGCTTCATTCCTTGCCACCTTATAGCTCTCTCTGTTCACCCGCCTTTTTTCCTCGCTTGTGCTCCCTGCCAACTTCGCAAAAGTTGCTTTCTTCACCTCTACTTTTCCTCGCACTACATCGTTCCACCACCGGTCGCCCTGATGTCTGCCTAGATAGCCTTTGGCTACCGCAATCACATCTCACGCTGCCTCCCTAACAAGATTCGTCATTTCTGACCACATTGCGTCTGCTACCCCAGAACTTCTCCAAGCTCCACCATCAACTAACCTCCTCTCCAGCTCCTGGGCTTTCTCTTTAGTCAGAGCGTCCCATCTAATTCGCGGTTGGCCCCGAGCACCCCTAACAAGAAAGACAAATTAATCAAAATATACACAACTCATAAGGATGGAGATCAGGTGAAGACAAATCAATCCATCAATTAACCTTTTGGATAGGTCAAAGCAGAAAATCAAACTGGTTTGCACCACCAGCTAAAGATTATTCTTTACAGCCCAGAAAAACGAATAAGAAATCAGTAACACTCATAAGATCATTGTCCCCCCAATGAGAAGGATTATGTGCTCAAAAATATTCTACCTAATTTATTGATTTGGGCTGAGACAAAACAAACCAGCCCTATTTACTTTCTTGTATAAGGTAGTAACTAGCTCATGGCTTGAGGGCTAAAGCCAATCCAACCTTGGCGCTCTTTTCAATTGCCCTGGTGTCCACTTCGCCAGAGATTGTAAAGAGGGATTTTGGACGCCACTCATGCTGGATGAGAGCACTTGCCTTACCATAGCTGTTAACACGAGCCTTCACTGTGGTCAGTGGGTCCAAGGAATGATGTGTTCCGATGGTCATAGTGTTCTCGTTGCTTGAGAAGCTGTGAGTCAACTCTGCACCAACAGCTGTATTGGTCAACGGATTCACGGTGTGGTAGTAGGATGCAGTGAGTGTATCACCCTTGTCATTCCTGATAATTGATTTCATCTTATCAGTCAGAAACAATGATTAATTGACCAGAATATGGCATTGAATACACAAAGAGAGGAACAATCAAGATACATGTAAACCCCAAGTCATGATTTCATTACATTACAGTAGTCATTTCTCTTCAAAAGAGTAACTCATAAGTTGAGGAATTAGTTTTCTGCCTTAAACGATATGAATCCAAAACCAGTGTCTTTCTTTTGTGGCACAAAACCAGAAAACTAACAAAAAAGTAAAACTTTTTTGAAAAACAACACAAAAGAGGGCTAGAAGACAATTTAATCAATGAGAAACCCAACATGTTTTATGTCCAGGAATACCTCACTAGAGTACTTACAATGCTAAGGACGCGATCAAATCGGAAGTGGTGAAATTCAAACCAGTATTGCATTTCGTGAAATTGCCTGACGAGGTATCAAATGACAAATCAGTGCCCAAGGCAATCTTATTGTTGCCGGCAACACCAGAGAAGTTGACCAAAGGACTTGCGGCAAGTCCAATGCTAGTACTGATTCCAGCATACTCATGCAAGTACTGGAGCTCTACCTGTAAGCAATATGATTCGTTTCGTAAAAAATAAAGCAATTCATATAAATGTTCACACAATGAAAGAAGAACCAAATACCTTTCCAGATTTCTGATCTGGAACAACAAAGCTGAAGATTGTCTTCAGTCCAGGTGCAGGTTCATCGACAGTGATGGTAGTGTAGACCTGTGTTATTAAAATCAAATTAATGGTCAAGAACACTGCAGTCCCAGCTCCAATGGAAAGAAAGTCAAACTTAGCTTTAATACCCTATCAAGGAACAACCTCTGGAACTTCAAAAACCAAAAAATCAAGGCGCAAAAATCACTTTTTCCTTAGGGAAGGGGGAGCATGGAGCAGCCAAGCTAGATAACAAAAAAATGTAGTGCTTCTACTCAATTAAGCAATCTGATTTGACCTTGCTGTCAAACTCATCCGCTTTTATTATCAAATTTGCCATCATATATCCAGCCTTTTCGAATTTAAAATATACATAAAATCAGTCTAAAAATAAATCAATCCACCATTACCAAAATGAACAGAGTGGGTATCCACTAGATAAAGTTTCGTAACAGACATAAAATCCATGCATATTTTTACTAAAAATCAATAATTTCTCCTCTTATAGCTAGAGAAAAGAAAAAATTTTATCTTAAAAAATCTAACAGGTAAGTCCTTTTATTAAAGGATAATGCATGTAACAAGCAATGTATCTGTTATATTCTTAAGCCTTGTCATCCCCTTTATATATATATATATATATATATATATATATATATATATATATATATATATATATATATGTATATATATACTAGTTAACTTGCTCGCGCTACGCACGATCATGTAAACTCATTCCAAGTACAATATAATACCAAAAGTTAAAAGTAAAACAAACATTAAGAAAGATATATATACATAAAAATAAATTTAAGATAAAAATAAAATATAAATTAAGAAAGCTATTATAACGCTCATTATATAAAGAGCAAAATATGTAATGCTAGCACTGCAATTGGCTTTTATGAGGATCCTATGCTGGACTTAAAAGTCTCAATTCTCTTGCATATGAGAGGTGGTTGGCATGAAAACGGTTCGCACCTATATGTAAAGAATTTCTCTTATAAGTCGTGAATAGTGGACATGTGTACCTAAGGAACAAACCATTTTTGTGTTATTAGTGATATTAGGAGGCGAGGAGGGAGGCAAAGTTGGCGGTCATAGAAGCGAAGAATGCACCGTTTGGGCGCATGTACGAGGAATTAGAAGAGAAAGGAGGGGACAGGAAGTTGTTTAGGTTGGCTAAAATGAGGGAGAAGAATGTGCGGGACCTGGACCGAGTTAGGTGCATCAAAGACGAGGATGGTAGAGTTCTGATGGCGAGGCTCAGGTCAGGCAGAGGTGGCAAGCATACTTCCGAGACCTGCTCAACGAGGAAGGGGACCAAGACATAGAGTTAGGGGAGCTGAGGGACTCAGAGCGCCATAGGGATCTAGGGTTCTATAGGCGCGCGCATTAGGGTAGAGGAGGTCGTGGAGGCTTTGCGTAGGATAAGTAGGGGTCGAGCGACCGGGCCAGATGAAATTCAGGTGGAGTTTTGAAAATACATGGGTAGGGCAGGAGTGGAGTGGTTGTCCAGGTTGTTAATGCGATCTTCAGGTCCAAGAAGATGCTAGAGGAGTGGAGATGGAGCACAGTTGTGCCTGTGTATAAGAACAACGGTGATATTCGGCGTTGCAATAACTATAGAGGCATCAAATTACTAAGCCACACCATGAAAGTATGGGAGCGGGTGGTTGAGGCGAGGGTGAGGGCGATGACGTCAATCTCGGTGAACCATTTTGGTTTCATGCCGGGCCGCTCCACCACAGAAGCTATCCACCTTGTCAGGAGATTGGTGGAAAAGTTTAGGGACAAGAAGAAGGACTTGCACATGGTGTTTATCGACTTGGTGAAAGCGTACCACAAGGTTCCAAGAGAAGTGTTATGGAGGTGCCTTGAGGCGAAGAGCGTGCCAGAGGTCTACATTAGCGACGAGGGCCCGCTTCACTGAGGCGAGAGGCGCGCAGCGAAGCGCTCGCCTTTTTGATGTGAGGCGACAATTTATACAAAAATCATAAAATATTATATACATATATAACTAAAAGCTCAATAACAATAATATATTAATAAATATGTTATTCAAAAATTAAAGACTCAATACTAGATGGTCATAGACTCATAATAGTTCATAAATTAAAGATAAAGATTAATAGTCTAAACTCTAAATTCTAAAACAACCAACAATTATTCTTCTTCAAGATTTTCAAATTCTACAACTTCTTGATTGTAAGCATTATATTGGCTTTCATCTTCTTCCTCCTCGGACTCTTCATCAATTAGGGATCGGCTTGAACTTGCTACCCCCTTTCCTTTGTAACTTGAAGAACTCGCTCTAAGTCCATAGATATTCTCCTCAACTCCAATGGCCATAGAAACAGTACCCCAATCAAGATCATCTCCTTCATACACTTGTTCATCTTCATGATTTTGGGGGCTCCAGTTAACCATTCATTTGCCTCGTCAATGTTGTCCAATATAATTGGATCAATGGTATCGCGAGCTTCATAACGTCGCCTCAATGTTCTGTTGTATTTAATATACACTAGATCATTGAGACGCGATAGCTCAAGCCTATTCCTTTTCTTGGAGTGAATCTGCGCATAAGTTATTTAGATTAATTATAAATACTATTAATAATACAATATAGAATATATTAATTTAATAAATCTACTTCTTACATGCTCAAATACGCTCCAATTTCTCTCGCATCCAGAAGCACTACAAGTTAGGCTTAATACTTTGATGGCAAACTTTTGCAAGTTTGGAGTTTGATGTCCAAATTGCTTCCACCATTCAACTATAGAAAATATTTTAAAAGTTAATAAGTATAAATCAAATAAATTAAATTAAATTTATAAGGATATCTATATTAAAGTTAGTTACCTGGAGACCTTTTGTCTCTGGCTCTAATGGCAGCCGGTAAACCAAATAGGCCCTCTGCTTGTGAGTACTTGCCAAACTCCTCCCCTATTAGATCTATCGTCGCTGAATTAGGGATTAACTTCTCAAGACATGCATGGTATCCAACCCACACCTCTGAATCCAAAGTTTCATCTCTAGTGTTCTTGTAAAATAATCCTGGATTCAGAAGATGGCCTGCTGCATGCAAAGGTCTATGGAGTTGATTGTTCCACCTGGCATCAATTATATCAAAAACTTTTTGATATTTCCTAACATCTCCATCAAATGCCGCTGCAATACTCTCTTTGGCTCTATCCATAGCTTCGTAAATATAGCCCATTGGTGGTTTTTTCTCCCCATCCACCATACGAAGCACCCTAATCAAAGGGCCACCAACTTTAAGAGCCCGAACAACATCATTCCAGAATGATGGAGCAATAAGAAGTTTGGCAATTTCTTTCCCTGCAGCTTCCTTTGCATATTTATTATCTTTCCAATCACTCGAAAGAACTAGCTTTCTCAAATTTCCCTTTTTCAAATAAAAACTATGCAAAGTTAGGAAAGCCGTTGCAAATCTAGTCTTGGCCGGTCTCACCAAATTTCTTTCGTTTGTGAATTTCCTCATTAAATTCAACAACAACGGCCTCTGACTGATGTAAGCATATGCCTTGACGGCCTTACTGAAAACTGTAAAAGTAACAATAACAATTTTATAGTTAATACTTAATAGGATAGGACATAAGTATAAATAAAGTTAAAAGGCAACTATATTAAACTATTAAAGTTACTTGAAGCATATGGGTTTTCCTTGAAAATGTCACGAAACATCAAGTTGATACAATGTGCAGCACATGGAGTCCAATAAATGTTTGGATAGATAGCTTCCATCATCTTCCCCGCACTAACATTCTCACTAGCATTATCTGTAACAATTTGTACAACATTTTCCTTCCCAATTTTATCAATAGTATTTCTAAACAAGCTGTACATTTTGCTTCCATCCGTAGAAGAGTTGCTAGCATCGTGAGATTCAAGAAAAACACTCCCTCTTGGAGAGTTCACCAACACATTTATGATCATTTTTCCATTCCGTGCTGTCCATTTATCCATCATAATGGAACATCCAAACTTGTTCCATTCCACTTTATGTTCCTCAATAACTTGGTCTATCTTTTTCACCTCCTTTTTAAGATGAGTTACTCTAACTTCATGATAGCTAGGAGGCTTCATTCCTGGGCCATGTTGTCCTACGGCTTCAATGAATTTATCAAAAGTAGAGTAGTTAACACAGTTAAAAGGAAGCCCTGCATCGTAAATCCATGCTGCAAAGGCACTTACGGCGCGATCCCTCAAAATTCTTTTGGCTTCTAAACCTGAGCCTTCTTCACCTTTTCCCTTTTCTTGTTGTTTTGCCGGGAAATAAAGATTGATGGGACCTTTTGTTGCCGCACGTGACGTGGTTGACCCACTAGAACTAGAATATATCTTTTGAGTTTTTTTGGGGGGAGGTCTCATTTCATCATATTCATCCATTTCATCATCTTCATCAATAATATTCACCGATTCTTCGAAATTCATTTGAGTTCTTATCATATTTTTCTTTTCAACGAATGCTTTTATTTCCTCCCTAATCTCGGGCGGACATTTTGGACATTGTACTACATTCTTAAATCCACCTATCAAATGTTGCTTATGACGAGTTATCCCACCATTATATGTTTTTTCACAAAACACACATTTGATTGCAGATCTTGATGAGCCTGGTATAGCATAATTCCAAGCTATATCTCGTTTGGTATTATCGGATGACATTTCAACACTGTTTTATAGACAAAAATTATCAAGTCACTACGCAATTAATTGATTCAACAGTAAAGAAATAAGAATAATAATGAAATTTTTGTATCTAGAAATACAACAAATAAAGAAGAAGACAAAACAGAGAACCTTTGTTTCTGCCGACAAAAAAACAGAAGAAAAAAATAAAAAGAAGAGAAGAATAGAAGTAAAAAGAAGCAGACAAACAGAACCTCTGTTCTGCCGACAAAAAAACAGAAGAAAAAAATAAAAAGAAGAGAAGAATAGAAGTAAGAAGAAGCAGAGAAACAGAACCTCTGTTCTGCCAGACAAAAACCAAAAGAAAAAAGATAGAAAGAAGAAGAGAGGAAGAGAAGAAGAAAGAAGCAGACAAACAGAACTGCTCTGTTTCTGCGAACAGAACCAGAAGAAGAAAAATATAGAAGAGAAGAAGAGAAGAAGAAAGAAGCAGAGAAACAGAAGTACAGAACTGCTCTGTTTCTGTGAACAAAACCAGAAGAAAAAAAATAGAAGAGAAGAAGAGAAGAAGAAGAAGAAAGAAACAGAGAAACATCACTGCTCTGTTTCTGCGAATGAAACCAGAAGAAAAGAAAATAGAAGAGAAGAAGAGAAGAAGAAGAAGAAAAAAGCAGAAAAATAGAACTTCCCTGTTTCTCGAACAAAACCAGAACAAAAAAAAAAGAAGAGAAGAAGAGAAGAAGAGAAGAAGAGAAGAAAGAAGAAAGAAGAAGCATACCTGTGTTTTCCCTTGAAGCTTGAAGAAGATGACCTTGAAGCTTGAAGAAGATGAAGAAGAACGTTGGTTCTCTGATGTTTTTTGGTTCGCAGGTGAAAAGCCTTTCTCTTTCTTAAGCCCTAATTTAACAGACTTAAGTCAAACCTTTCTCTTTCTTCTTTTTTTCAAATAGCGACGCCTCACTCGCTACACGCCACAACCTCGCCTCACGCTACACAGTTTGAAGCGAGCGCCATTTCACATCGCAACGCCACAAGCCCTCTGAAGCGACAGAGTCGCGCCTCGCCTCGCCTCACGCTATTAGCGCTGAGGCGAGCGCTATTTACAACACTGATTAGGATGATCAAGGATATGTATGATAGCGCTAAGACGAGGGTTAGGACAGTGGGTGGCGACACAAACCACTTCTCGGTGGAAATGGGGCTTCACCAAGGATCGGCGCTCAGCCCCCTCCTATTTGCTTTGGTGATGGATGCTCTAACTCGGCATATCCAAGGAGACGTGCCATGGTGTATGCTATTCGCCGATGATATTGTCTTAATAGACGAGTCGAGGGTCGGTGTTAACGAGAGGTTGGAAGTTTGGAGACAGACCCTCGAGTCAAAGGGTTTAAGAAATATTTGATAGATGATTTACTTGGAGTGCAAGTTTAGCTCCGAGCCGAGCGAAGAAGGAGCTGGTAGGGACGTGAAGCTTGGTTCTCGGGTCATCGCCAAGAAGGACAGTTTCAGATATCTTGGGTCGGTGATCCAGGGTGACGGAGAGATCGACGGGGATGTCACTCACCGAATAGGGGCTTGGTGGTCGAAATGGAGGCTTGCGTCGGGAGTCTTACGTGACAAGAAAGTGCCACAGTATCTCAAAGGGAAGTTTTATAGAGCTGAGGTTAGACCAGCAATATTGTACGGGGCTGAGTGCTGGCCAATGAAGAACTCCCATATCCGGAGAATGAAGGTAGCGGAGATGAGGATGCTCAGATGGATGTGTGGGCACATCATGTTAGATAGTGTGAGGAATGATTATTCGGGAAATGGTAGGGGTAGCCCCAATGGATAAGAAGCTGCGAAAAGCGAGACTCAGGTGGTTCGGGCATGTGCGGAGGAGAAGCCCT
This sequence comes from Nicotiana noctiflora, assembly GCA_032618575.1. NCBI lineage: Eukaryota > Viridiplantae > Streptophyta > Magnoliopsida > Solanales > Solanaceae > Nicotiana > Nicotiana noctiflora. The sequence goes on along the minus strand of JASVEL010003037.1, from coordinate 128,006 downwards.
GATGCACCGGTAAGGAGTTGCGAGCAGCTGTCAATAGTTGGCGCGAGTCGTGGCAGAGGGAGGCCCAAGAGGTATTGGGAGGAGCTGATTAGGCGGGACATGACTGCTATGCGGATTTCGAGGACATGGCTCTTGATAGGAAAGTTTGGAGGGGCTTCTATTATTTTGCAGGATAAGGATGGGTCGTGGGGAGGGTTCCCGATTGGTTAATATCTCTATGAGTACTCCTAGAATTACTAATGCCTTTTATTCATGTTGTTGCTTTGTTTACTTTGCCCTTTTATATGTCGGTTTTTTGTGGTTTATTCTGGAGTCACTAATGCTTTTTCTTTTTGTTTTGTTTTTGTTTTTTTCCTTTTCTCGATCTTTCGCCGAGGGTCGATTGGAAACAGCCTCTCTGCCCTATCGGGTAGGGGTAAGGCCTGCGTACATATTACCCTCCCAAAACCCCATCCTGTGGGATTATACTGGGTGGTTGTTGTTGTTGTTGTTGTTAGTGATACTACAAATACACCCAGTAATAAGATATTTGTGTTGTTAGAAAAAAATAACAAAATTAATAACATTAATTTATTACTAATAAACATCAATTATGAATTGGTAAAAGAATCCGAATATTATTCCAATAGAGAGATTGTAATTAATGAAAAAAATTAGGAAAGTGAAAACATAGAAACTGATTCTAAATCCTGATTAACCTCTACCCAAGAGTCCCCTCCTCTTCAAATTCATGTCATAGTGACCATAAAGATTTGATATCGCTATATAGCACTCTGGAGAGAAACGATTTGGTGTTCCTTTCCTTTGAGAAATAATACAAGATGAATATCTCTTGGAAATTGTATTTTCACACTTGGAAATCTCTTTTTAGACTCTACCGTTCGAGCAGACATAGTCAATTGTTTCACTAATTGTGCAAGATAGAATAATCTTTAAAACACTAAAGAAACATTGAATATAATAAAAATATATTTGTATTGCTGACTTCAAATGAATGCTTGAGATTCCTAAGCCAATTTTACCAAGTTTTGCAATATAATATAGGCATGATAAATTAATTCAAATGAATGCTTGAGATTCCTAAGCCAATTTTACCAAGTTTTGCAATATAATATAGGCATGATAAGTATCCTAAGCCAACGTTACCATGAACAGAAATTTGGATCCTATGGAATTAAATTTGATATCCACAATTCGAATATGATAAAGTGTACGCAAATTGTGCATAACCCTTGCTTGAATGATGTTAAATCTGTAGCGTTATACCAGGGAGAAACATTTTTTTTAAAGAAACTATTACCCAATATGAATTAATTTGCAAGCAAAGGGTGGGCATCATTCAGCAAATGAAGGATTTTTTTAGCATTGATAAGCAAAGTAATTTACTCCAATAATGAAACACCAAGATGGTGTCAGCTTTATAAAATAAAATGACACTATACAACAAAGCTGCTAAAAAATCTAACCACCGATAGCAGGCATATTCACTTTGCTCCAATATTATAAAGTAAGAGAAAGAGAAACTCTTGACTCTTAAGTAGCTTAAATGAGAGAAGAAATTAAACCTATTTTGTTAATTCATTTGAAGCAAATTAAATATGAGTAGGTTTAGTGCATAAAGAAAGCCGCAAAGCAATTGTTGCTCCTTCCATATCCAACGCATCTCATATACGAGTCATCATACCTTTAATATAAAAGCATTTCTTCTGCATTGACACAGACAAATTCTCACAAATAATTATGAATACTTTTAAAATAATAACGTTATGGTCGTAGATAAGACAAAAAGCATTTCTTTTTCAAGGACAGACGGAAGATGATGAGTAGGATTCCAAGACCGTTATTCTGCCTAATAATTTTTTTAACAAAAACTCTCAAATTTGTTGACATTTCTTGCGGTTAACGCAAAGGAAACTCCAGGAAACTTTTATGTGTTCTTTCAAAGAACTGAAACCCAAGTCTGTCCCAAAACCTAGCAAGTGGAAGCTTTTGTTTGGCAGAAATTATTGGCGGAAGTGACGAACCTTGACACATCCCAAATGTTACCAGATTTTGACAAAGACCACTGCAATGTACATATCTCTCCCATTAGCTTCCAAATCTTGTTGGTTTAACTTACAGACTTTTGAGCTTTCTAGTATAAAGCAAAATTCACGGTGAGACTTTTGGGCTTTCGATCAAGGCAATGGTGGCTTCTTAATTTGCTTAAAACATGTGATTAAAGTGCATGTTTAATATCCTGTTACATTAGCCATTTAAGGTGTAATTATTTGGGGTATTAATGATGGGGACGTTTGGTTTTATAAATTGAAAAAAGACATAGGATAAACATAAAGGGAGGGAGGTGTAATTAAGACTATGTAATTAAGATGTGATTTTTTAAAAATGTTAATCTATAGCACATAAATACAGATAAATAGGAAAAATATCAAAAAATTGAGAAAAAAGATAAATATAATTCATGGATAAAGAAACATGCCACATCACCTTCTCTATTCCCAACTTTATATTTATATATAGATACGTATATATATAGAGAGAGGAGAGTCTCAAATAGCTTATCCAATCACATCATCACAGGAACATCACTATAACCAAGATATTAAAAATTATAAGCTAACATATAAGACATGATTTGTTGATTGAATCAGGGACTGCAAGAAGAGAATGGATTAAGTGCGAGCGGACAACACAACACAACACTGATGGATGGAACTTTTCAAACTGTCTGACGAAAGAGATATGCACAAAAACTATGTATGATAGACATTGATACACTGGCTGTCCTAACATTTCAACTTACAGCAATAATTGCTGGACAAAGCATTTGATAATATTTGTTGTAATTTAAAACCAGAATATGAAACAATCCCAATAAGAGCAAAGAGAAATAAACTGTAACTTCCAAGTTTCTTGAAGCATTAAACCACCCAATAATATAAAAAATAAGAGACAGAAAAAAAAACTCACAGAATTTTCCATTTTGTATGATGTTTGAAACTCAAAAGAAAATGAAGAGGAAAAAAACAAAAGGAATTGAAGCAAAACTTACATTCGAATTGGTGTCCACTTTTACATCAGTGGTGAAGTTTTTGTTCTTCAGCTGAGTGTTTACATCAGCTAAGAGAAACTCGCCTTTCTTCACACCAGATGAAGTAATGGCCTGAAAAGTGAGACAGAACAGCAAACATTTATTACAGACCTACTGAAGCAGTATCAAGAAACAGTAATCCATTGTTAAACAAAGCCATTCAACCAATATACACATCAGGCAACAGCAGAGAAACTATTCTAAGAAATGCATAATGCATTTTGATATTATTAGAAGAAAATAACTCCTACAAAATAAAGATGATTATTCAAACCTAACTTTCAGCTAAAAGGATTTCATTTCAGATTATTCAATGTTAATATGGTTTCCGAAGTTAGTTCTAAAACTGCAATTCTGATTATAGTGTGCATTTCTTTATGTTTAATACAATTATTCTTGAAGCCAAAGAAAGAGAAACTTCTAAAGTTGTTTTCCAATTTGAGGAACGGTAGACAATGATACAATTATCAATTGAATAAGAACCCATTTCTTCTTTCCGAATGAGTAGTTCCAATTATTTACTCATTAATGCTGATATAGCCAAAACTCTTGGCTACATAACTGGTTACCTTTTTTCAATCTGTCCTCAACTACTTCTAAGTCTTATTATCAAACAAAAAAATGAGAGAGAATAATTTTCGCACCTAAGCATGACCTGGTGGTTGATGAAGCTCGAATCGACCATATGGAGACCAGAGTACAAACTACAAAGGCAAAAACAAAGTGATTTCTTCTTGTATGTCTATGTCTTAGTGGACAATGTCACCTTGTACTTCTGGTGGTGGAGGATTGCAGGTACCCTGCAGCGTGCGCAAGTTGGCCCAATTACCACCATTATCCAAAGAAAAAGAAGAGCTTCCCATTTTCCATTACCTAGCAAGGAGACTCACTCACAAGATTCAGTTCTCAATCCACAATTTAATCTTAGTTGGTCTCCAAGTCAAGTGCGCACACCCTGACTAGGTAGATGCTACCTCCCACCAACCTAAGTACTAGATAACTTTACCCGCCAAGGCTTTGTCAAATAAAAACAAACCACCTAGCTTTTTTTTCTGTTGTCATTTGAACCCTGGTCACCCATGATATTTACTCACTTCATTAACCTCTAAGCCACACCTCGTGTTAAAACCTCACAATAATCTTCACCAGATTTCCCACGCATATTAAGCAGGAAAAATATCAAACAGTAGCTTTCTAACTAAACCGAATATCAAAATTCCAATTAAAAAAAAATAACATAATCAAGAATATTGGCCCACAACTATGAACCCAAATGCAAAAATACAACAAAAAACAAGCAAAGCTGTAGAGAAAGATATACTAACCACTCCGTTTGAAGTGTAAGTGGTAACGGTGAACTTATGGTCACTGACATAATCCCTGTATAATAGATCTATATAATACAAAGAAATGAACATATTAATACATTTTAATCTAATTTTACAATATCCATTGCTAAAATAAAATAGAAAATAAGGAATGGAAAATTGACCTCTGGCTTTTTTGCCGATGTCGGAATAAAGACCTGGACCTTTCACCATTTTTCTGCTTATGAGTTCTCGCAACGAAAGAGAGAAACTTGAAGAGAAAATAAAAATGCGTGTGGACAATTGGCTTTCTTTGTTTTTATAAGCTCTTTTAATTGAATCGTGTTTATCGAGTTGTTTTTCTGTCGGGGAAATTATTCTATACAAACTGAATTAGCCTTAGTTTATTAGCTGGTTTTTCTACACCGTCAGATCTTAATTCCCATCATCCTGTGAGTGATACAATCTTGTAGACCGTTGACTCTCTCGGGTAATACTCTTTTTCTCTTTACTTTTTTCCTTTTTAAGTTGGAACATTATCTATCTTCTATCTATTTTTTTGTATAGTAAATTCTATCTATTTATATTATACTATATTAACCCCTTTAGAAAAATATTATTCATATTTTTAATTATTTTAAAATAAATTTTATATTAAACAAAAATTATAATTTAATTATTATCTTAACATTTAGGATTTTTAAATTAACTAAAATTTAATTATTAAATTTTTTCTTATTTGATAAAAACTCCTAATATTTAAAATATTTTCTAGATCATTTTACTGAAATAACAAAAATATTCTACAACGTTAAGTATAAAACTAATATTACTCCAAAATTAATATAAGCGTACACAAAATTTACAAAACAAACCATTATCATTTAGGGTGTGTTGGTATAACGAAATATATTTTATGTGAAAAGTATTTTTTTAGAAAATAAGTAATAATATTATTTATTTTTTGGTGTTTGGTACGCAAATTAAGAAAAATAACTACTCAAGAGTATTCATAAATAATTTAGATATAATAAATATGAAGCGATAAACTTCGAACCAACAACATTCCGAACCCATAAATTTCATAAATTTTCAAACCGCTAATCTTTCGAACCGGTAAACTTTATAATTTCTAAAACCGTAAACTTGCAAACACATAAACCTTTGAACTCATAACTTTGGAACCTATAAAATTTTGAACATGTAAACCAAAAGATGAAACGAAAAACCAAAAATTTAAAATTATAAAAGAAAACTTTTTTGTGCGGCGTTGGGGCAGTGGGGGATGGTGCACAAAAGTGAACAACAAAAATTTAAAAATTGCATAAAAAAGTAAAAAAAAAATCTTTTTTTTTTTTTGTGTGGGGTGGGGAAGGGCAGTTGGGGAGGGTAGCAAGGTGAGTGGTGACGAAAAAAATATTAAAATTTGAAAAAGAAAGCATTTATGGAAAGAGGGTGGGGTGGGTAGGCGTGGGGTGAGTGGGTAGGCATGGGGTGGGGATGGGTGGGTGGGTATGGGGTATGGGGTGGATTGGTAAGGGCGGGGAAGGTTGAAAAGGAGTTTTGGAAAATATTTTCCTTTCTCTTAAGAAGAAAAATATTTTTCTCCAATTGGAGAAAACTGAGTTCATAAGAAAAATATTTTTCAAAATATTTAAACCAATCAAACATGAAAAAATTTAAAAAAAAAAATCGGGTACCAAACACACTCTTAAAGTTAGAAGATTCCTTTCTTTTTCTTTTCGGTTAAATACTACTTAATATTTAAGCAGAGGCGGACCTAGGGTTTGAGTACAGCGCGGCACCAATGTCTTTAACATAGATATATAAGCTAGTAGCGACAAAATTTAACGTACTAACTCCTTGAAAATTTAATGATTATGAATTTGTGATCAAAAATATCTTTAAAATATCAAAACTTACTCAAATAAAATCAAGATTAAATATTTGTTAAGTAGTTCAAGCAAAGTCTCTCAATCTCCATCACTAAATAGACGGAGATATGCCACTTTGCCGAAGCGATTGGCACAAGCATTTTGGAGTTTTTCTATCGTTCTTTTTCGAGGAAAATTTTGTTGAATTACTTATTTTAATACAAGTCAAGAAAAGGATGATGCTTATAAATATAGTTATTATGATAAAGAATATAAATTGGCTTAATGGAATATTTTATTCCTTTCTAATTTTTTAAAATATTTTTATGTCTCTCTGTTACCTTTTTCAAATTCTAGAAAGACAATTCTCAAAAAAAAAATTGATTATTTTATATAGAAGCTCTAAAGAACTAATCGTGGAGAGAAGCTTGGTTTGTGGCTTTTGAGGGAGAGATTTGAAGGGAGCAAAGCTAAACTAAATTCACTAAATAAAATAAAAAAAGATAACCAAATTGAGCTCTAAATGCAGTATACTAAACTACCTTGAATTTAAAGAGAAAAAAAATAAAATAAAAAAGAGGGTGAATGGGAAATGGAGGGAAATGAAATTTTGAGTGAAATTTCTCCTTGTTAAATGGGCATTGTCCCATATTGGAAGAGGAAGAGTTTTTTTATGGGTATATAAGCAATTGCTCTTCTTCTAGCTCTTAAAGAGTTGAGAAGAAAGCAAGCCCCGCGCCGTCGTCATCGTCGCTCGGCTCCGGCTTCGGCTTCGGTCAAATGATCGATTGATCAACTTTTTGGACCAAATTTATTTGTTAATAGTAAAATATTATTCAGCCCAACTTTTGGCTATAAATACAACACTATTCTGCTCAGAATTTCACTACGAATTTTCTGAGTTTCTCCTCCTTTCTTCTGCATATTTTTAGCATCAAACAAAGCAAAAAGTAAGTATGATTTTCTACCGAATTTTGTGTTCGCTTAAACACTGGGTTTGAAGTACCACTACACCAGTGTGTAAGGGTATTAGGAGGGGATTAAATTCCTTAAGGAAACACTATAAATTCAGTGGGCTCGAATTGGTTTCTTCATTTCTGTTTATGCATATTCTTGTTTGTATTTATTTATATTTCCAGAATTATTTTACAAATACAGTGTAATAAGAAACATCTCATTTAAATATTATTTATGTTGTTTTTCAAAAGTTTAGTATATCATTAAATATGAGTACACATGCAAAATTACATGGTAGAGGTATTATAATTTTGCCGAGAGTAAAATATGTGTTCTATAAACTATTTTAGTTGTTCGTTCATCTCTTTAGTTTAATATTATTAAAGCATGAAGCCCTTAGCAAAATATCGTTAATTTTTTTTTTTTACTTTTTAAAAATAGGTCTTACACAGAACTAAATAAAATTTAAATTATTTTTTTAATATTTAAGAATTTCAAATAAACTAAAATTTTAGCTATTAAGTGTTTTCCTTACTGAACTAGGTAGAAAGTCCTAATAGTTAGGACCTTAAAATTAATAAATATATGCTTATTCAAATGATTAATATCTTACATCTTATTTCTATGTATTCTTTCTAACAAGAAGTTACATGGTGGGATCTTTTTGCCTAGACTAAAAATATATGTCCCATAAACTCTTTAATTGTTCTTTCATCTATGTAGTTCCATATAATTTGAGTCCTATATTTTTTTGTATTACTTTTCTATACCAAAGCAATAATATTGAGTATAGGGTATAATTACTTATTATTTACATAATTTAAATATCAAAATACATCATTCAACATAAGTTAAAAAATTATTCCATAAATCACTATTATCGAAAATTTACCATGAAATAATAACAAAGTCATTCATACATTATAACATTTATCAATAATTTCATCTCCAATTTTATCACTCAACACTTCCAAAATAGTGGAAAACTTAACTTGCATTTATAAAGGAATTCGCCAGACGTAAAAATAGAAAAATAAAAGGATGGTAGAATCAAAAAAGGAAAAGGACAAGCATAAATTATGGAGGAATAATTTAAAAAGATAGTATAAAATTATAATAATGATATTTTTCTTTTGAAAAAATTAATTTTGTATTTCTGCTTTTGCTGTTCGGAAGAAGGTAAAATTTGTAGTTTATTCACAAATGCAGAAAAATTGTGCTTGCTATTGTCAAAAGTACTTTTCCATTTTTGTCAAACACTTCAAATTTCCACAAAAGTATTTTTCTTAAATTAAAAAAAAAAATCTTTTATCCTCCTATAAATAAGTTTGGTCAAACAGGCTCTAAACTTTTTTTCATTCTACAAGTTAATGAACTCTACAAATGTCACAACAAAGGATATGGCTAAGTAGATGAGATTGTTCTTCCTTTAACTAAAAATTTTAGGTTCGAGCCTAAATATGAAAAAATATCGAACACGGAATGAGAAAAAAACTCTACAAAATGTCATTTTCATCAAATAATAAAAAAAATCAAACTTTTCTCCTGTCCAACTCAGATATGATTGGCCACAGCCGGTCCAAATTTGATACGTAGTTTATGAGTTGAAAAATCCCTTTTGTGCAGCTATCCCCATCATTGCTTTGGAAAGAAAGGCTTAAAATCCAGGTCACAATTAATAGGAGGATAAAGTTTTTTCAACTACAATTTTATTGGTATTGTTTGTATTTCTTTCCAAAGAACATGTTAGAATATGCCCTTCCTTTATTGGCCTTTAGAAATAGAAATAGAATATGCTGTTTCCAATTCCTCAAAGATGCTTCATTCAAATTTCCATATCATAAATATGTAACTTATTCCAATTGCTTTTTTTACCCTTTCACTTTCTGTTTTTACTTTCCACCAATAGTGTGGGCGGATCGTCCTGTACATCTTCGTGCTTCCTGGGTGCAGAAAATATTTTTCTTTTGCATTCCTTCTTACTTCTCATACTTTTATAGTTTTTTTCCCCTAAATACTTTTATAGTTGTAAGCTTAACCAAAATATCGCAGCATTGCCATATGTGTAGTATATGTTCGCACGTGCGAATAATATTGTTCTTAGGGCATCTCCAATTTTGCCCCCATTTTCCATAATAGGGGCAATTTTGGGGGAAATTGTCCTCCAACCCTCCCCCATTTTTATCCCCAAAATGGGGGATGAATAGTGTTCCCTCAAAATTCTTACCTCAATGAAGTCCCCTTGAAATCCTTCTTCAAATCGCCCAAAAAGCTGCAAAAACCGACTTAGAAATGGTGAAATAGCTCAAAAATCGCGAAGGAAATTATTTATACCTTCTGGCTAGGTATTTCGCATCTGCGGCCAGAATCCCGCTCCTGTGATACCACTTTTATAATCCATGAACCGCATCTGCGGTCCTCAGTTACTCGACCAGTTTTCACATCTGCGATGCATATTTCGCACCTGCGCCCTCGCAGGTGCGGTTCTACAACCACTTCTACGGTGTCTGCCTTTCCTAGGCTCTTCCACTTCTGCGATTCCAATCTCGATTCTACGAGACTGCACATGCGGTCGCCTAGCTGCGGGTGCAATTATTACGGCAATGGGAACTTTAGCTATCAAAACCAACTCCAAATATTTCTGCCAACCATTCGAAATTACCTCGAGGCCCCCGAAACCTCAACCATAAGCACAAACATATCATATACTACCATCCAAACTTGTACCAATTTTCAAAACACCTCAAACAACATTAAATCCACCAAAACACATCGGATTCAAGCCTAAGGTTCTAAAATCTTCCAATTTTCGCTTTTGATAAAAAAAGCCAACCAAACCATATCTGAATGGCCTGAAATTTTGCAAACACATCCCAAATGACAAAATGAAACTACTGCAACTCTCGGAATTCCATTTTGACTCCTATATCATAATCTCACCTATCAACCGGAAAACGCAAAAAATTCCATTTTGCCAATTCAAGCCTAAATCTACTCCGGACCTCCAGCTCCTAAGTCCCAAATCACCTCCTGAAGCTATCCAAACCATAGGAACTCACATCCGAGCCCTCTAACTCGTAAGTCACATCCGATTGACTTTTCCAATTTAAGCTTCCTCAAAAGAGACTAAGTTTCTCAAACCTTCTAAAAACCTTTCCGAAGTGGAGGCAACCAACTTGATCATATATAGAATCAATAAACAAAGCAATAATAAGCATAAATGGGGAAAATGGAGCGGCAACTAATAAGACGACTGACCGGGTCATCACACGAAGCCAAAACCACGAACGCGGAGCACTGGGGGTTGCTCATCGCAAACGTAACTCATGTTACGCGAACACATAGTGTAAAAATGGAAGGGATGGGGACTTGTCATTTCTTCTATGCGAATGCGTAATGTTGTCCGCGAACGCGAAGGTCATGGAGGCTTACCCTTCGCCAACGCGTAGAGGAACCCACGATCGCGTAAGTTCACTTCTGGCAGCTCTTTGCGATCGAGACAGTGTTCTCATGAACGCGATGAACACTGTCACCCAACACTTCAAATAGTAGCAAAGTCGGGATTTAGCCCAATTTTTCATATTTTCAAAATTAGAGAGCATTGAGGTGATTTTCAAGGAACAAGTTCTTCCCTAGAGCATTGGTATATGATTCTAAATCTTTTTCTTTCGATTTTCCATTGCATTTAATCAATCTTCATTAAAACATCTAGGGTTTTTATGGTAGGAATTGGGAATTTGGATAGAGTTAGGGATTTTTGAATAGTTGGGATTTAGGCCTCGTTTTGGGGTCGGATTTCAAAACTAATTACATATTTGGGCTCGTGGGGAAATGGGTGATTGGGTTTTGGTCCAAACCTCGAGTTTTGACTAAGCGAGTCCAGGGTCGATTTTTGACTTTTTGGAAAAAATGACAGAAACCCTATAATTAAGAATTGGGTATGAATTCTTTAGCATTTATTGATGTTGTTAAATTAATTTGGACTAGATACAAGTAATTTGAAAGCGAATTGTAAGGGAAAAGTGGTGTTTGAGGCTTGAGTTGGTCGTGAAAGTTCGAGGTACGTTTGGTCTAACCTTAACTTGAGGGAATATGTATTGTGCATTATTTGCTATGTGCTAGTGTAGTGTACGACATATAAGTGTGGTGATAAGTATCTATACATCGGTCAAATATGTCCGCGAGTCTTGAATTGTAATCGTTGTGTTTCTTAATAAGTACCATAAATGCCTAAGTTGTTGATTCTCTGTGTTGAGCAAGAATTATAATTATTCCCGTTGTATTTTGTTCATTGTTGAGTATTGGTTTTAGTTGAGGTTTCATTCATGAAGTTAAACATTTGTACAAGGTTGTTTCCTTATTGTTCCCTTGCCGGGATTCTTTGTGATTGGTATTGATTTGTATATTGGGATCGGGTTGCACACCGCAATAATATTATACGGGATTGGATTTCACGCCGCAACAATATTATATTGGGATCGGATTGCACGCCGCAATATGGAGTAATAAGGGAGAATTAGAGGTGTCGGGTTGCACGCCGCAACAATGATATATAATTTGGATCGAGTTGCATGCCGCCAAAATATTATTTGGACCGGGTTGCACGCCGCAACAATAATGAATAAAAGTGGATATTGATTTGTAACTGTTTCCTTAATCTTACTAATGCGCACTATAAGATGTTCTTTATGCTTTTCTCCTGAGTTACTGTTGGTACTTGATATTCCCCGCAGCATGTTCCCCTTCCCATCTTAAACTGCTAGTTTCCATTATTATTACTTGACGTACATGCTTTAACTGCACAGGTTTATTTGGTAGTTGTGTCCTAGCCTGGTCACTATTTTGCCGAGGTTAGGCTCGACATTTACCAACACATGAGGTTGGTTGTGCTGATACTACACTCTACACCGTGTGCAGATCTCGGTACCAGAGCTTTGGACCTTAGAGTGGTTGCTTCCTTCAGTCTAGTAGAGATCCGAGGTAGTCATGCAGACGTCCGCAGGCCTTGGTGTTCCCTTCTACCTTTTATATTCTGTTTTCATTTACTTCAGAGACATATTGTATTTTTCTTTTCAGACAATTGTTTGTAGTATTCGTAGATGATCTGTGATATTACGACACTAGTTTTGGATAGAGATGCATTTTGAATGTTTCGTACTCGTATTTGGCTAAGTTCTGAGATTTTGTCTTATGTATTTCTTTTATTATTGTTATTATTCTGTTGTTAATCGCATGTTAATTTAAAATATCTAAAAGGTTAAGAAAAAGAGTAATAAGATATATAATACTCGGCTTGCCTAGCTTTCACGAGTAGGAGCTATTAACCCATCATGACTCACGAGGGTGGGAAATCCGGATCGTAATACAATTTTTCCTAGTTTTTTCCTTGTTCTCTTCTAATTTTTCAACTTTATGTTTGTTGTTGGTTATTATTCTTCTTCTTTTTTGTCCTTCATCTGCTTTCATACTGTATTTCCAATTTGCATATATGGTCTTCACTCGACATTGATTGAAGGAAAGATTGGAACTTTGAATTTAAAAAATACATGAAAGATATAAAAAGAGAAGGGTTTGTTATGTATAAAATGTAGGAGTGTGTTTGGAAGTACACAAAGATAAAAAAATATATATTATGGTAGTAATTTCATTTGCATTAAAACTTTTTTCAGAATTTCGAAAATGTCTCTTCAAATTTTGTTAAAGGAATAGATCATTGATATTCATTATAGCTGTATTTTTTCAATCTTATTTGACTCTTTGGGATAGAAATTGATTCTTCAACAATAAAAATAGTGGCCTTTTTTGCTATGGGTTTGAAAGATGATTTTCTGGATACCCAAGTGTTGGAAATTATAAATATAAATAATAAATTTTTAAGACCACCTTAGGCATTTTTTCCTTTTATCTTTTCATAAAAAAATTCTTAATATATTTCTCATATTTTCCAACATACACATATTTTCCAGCATGAATTTCTCGGACTTTTCAATAAAACATATTAGTTGTATCTAATTTTTCTTTTTTCTTTTCCACTTCTTCATGTACCATATTGCTTCATCTATCACCAATTGTTCTTACAACGTCACCAAAAGGGTATCTATGTTATTAGGTACTTTTTCTGTCAGTTGGCATACTCTTTTAAAGTAATATTCATATTGTTTTTTACTCAATCATTTGTACTTTCATTTCCTTCTTTTTTAAATTTGTAAATGAAAGGAATTAAATATTAATGCCTTTGGAATATGATATAGGTCTCCACTGACTTTTTAATACTTGCACAAGTAAAATAGAATTAAATGCCTATGGTAATTATTGAGTAGAGATTAAAAATGATATCGAAGAAGAGACATACTAGAGTGATTGTGTATCTGTTTAAATGTTGCAGTCACCAGATTCTATAAGGTGAAAAGTAACATATCATACTAGATGGTATAGCCATTGTGTATTTTCCTACATCACTCTTTCTGGAATAAATTCTGAATAATAAAGTTTAATTGTGACAATGCAATTAGATGTTTTGATGCTATTGCTGCAACTCTGACTTCCAGACAATATAATTATGTTGTTTAAAAATTGAGATGTCACAACTTATATTTCTACTACTTTCTTTACGTACTCAATTCAAATTTGCATTATACTCTGAAAGGTCGAGTTGCAACGGCATGCTCGACTTTGTCTCGTAAAGCTAGAGTAGCAAATGCCAAATGACATTTAATTATTTAAATAACAACCACAGTGCAATCAAAAGTATTGCATCTTGTGTTGTATGCTCTTTGACAATTATCAGGTGTATTTACAGATTACATAATAACCTAAAGAAGCTTCTAGCATTGATAAATAATTGTTATTTCTCTTTCTATGTTATTTTGAACTTACAATATGCAATATGCTATGTAGAGTATCACTATCATATACCATCTACCTTTTATTGTACCGGTAAATCTATTCTTGTTCATTCCAATGGAACTTGTTAACTCGAATAAACATGTTTATGACAAATAGAAATAACACTATGTTGTGTATGTTGTACCCCATTTTAATACGAGTCAAAATAGAGTATAATATATTGGTAATTCTGAAGGTTTAATTAATTAAAGAGAGTCGCCACCTAATTATTTTAAAGGTGAATTAGGACACCTATTTACTAAATATTGTTTAAAGTAAACTCTATTTATGGGCTGCTTAACCTTAAAGATTATGGATAAAGGTTCTAATTAATCCTATAGGGAAGGTTATTAAGGCACCCTATATGATCCGTTAATTACGGTTAACCGGACAAACTTAAGTTAATTAATTAACTGTAAATGTAGAAACCCTTTTTTTTAAAGTAGAATCAAAGTTACATTAAAACCCATGTTGAAGATCTTTGTTTGTACGTTAAAGAAAACATAATTGGACTTGTATAGTTTTATTTAAAATTGCATTTCGTTCTAAAGGGACAAGAATCTAAAAAACGTAAATATAAACTCATTTGACTTCATATTGGTACATGATAGAAAAACGTATTTGTGTTAGAAACTTTAAGAGATCAAAATACGGTAAAAGAGATAGACTAAATTCAAAAGGAAGGTTTAGTTCTTAGCCCTCCAAATGATAACTTCACCATATTTCTGTTATGAAAATTAGTGATCTCTAAACAACCCAAGATAATTAAATATCATAAGAAACTTAAATTAAATCCCCACACACGGTAAACAAACAAATATAAATAATAGGTTAGTATTCAAAACACATTAGGTATAAGGCAAGGCTAATCAACAAGACATGAAGGGGAACAACCGGTATTCCCTCCCGGTATTTCTTGGCTTTCATTTCAGCTGTGTTTCAGGAAAGCAAGAGAAATGGATGAAGCGAAAGCTAATCTCGAGCCTAGTGACAGCATGGAGTCTCAAAGTGAAACTCAAGAGCAGACTCCGTCGCGCGTTTATGCAAAAACAAAGAAAAAGAAGACAAGAAATTAGAAGATAGAAAATCTGATTTTAAAACACAACATCAAGGAAAAGAAAAGGGAGATCATGCATTATACTATGGACATACAAAAGATGTTAAACCATGCATGATATAGCCAATAGTTGTTCGTGTCAAAAGGTATCATACTAAAGTGCTCATGTCCGTCAATATTAAACTACACTCTAATGCATCTATCAAAGCAAAAGTTTTCAGCTTTCTCATTATTAATTTTAAAGTAACTGCAGGTTAAGTATCCTGAAGGCATGCTTCCTACATGATAATCAAGAAGGACAACAAAGCAAAATGTAAACTCCATTAACAGGATCTTTAAATGCAGATTCTCATATATAAGATGTATATCCTATTAAGACAAATTAAAAGTCTTAGCTTAAGGCTTAGTGGCCATGAGAGAATGAGACCTTGAATATGATTTTTAAATATATAAAACAATAAACTTAAGGCATGGATATTCCTAATGGACAGAAAGAGCTCAAGCAAGATTTCTTAATAAGAGGTGCGCTGAAAATTTATGAACAAGCTCTATATGAATGGCTTAAACTTAAAATTAACAGGACAAGTTCCTCAACCTAGCATTTGAGCCTAAGAACACAAATCATGCTTCCTTAAATAACATCGAGGCTAGACAGGGGATATAAGCGACCAAAGACATGATTCTACTATAGACTGAACTTAGCATCATAATTTTATGTAACAAAAAGTAAACCGTAAAACAGAGACTCTAAAAATATTGAAAAATAATTACCATAAAATAAGATATTTTGACACAGTAATTCACAAAAATAAATTACATAGATATAATTTATGAAAACTCGACTTCTAGCATATTATGTACAGTATATTTTAATTTAAGTTGAGAACACAGTTATTATTAAGTTTTTTCAAATATTGCAACTTTTCTAGAGGTTTAAACAGTAGCTAATAACACAACTAAATTTGAATATGCATGACCTTATACCATGGATTTCCAAAGCAAACATAGAGTTTTTTTTTATAATGAAAGCAAATATCAGAGAAAGGTTGGAGTTTACCTCCTGTTGGGCAGTGAACCAGGGGCTGAGGTCTCGGATCCAACATAAACTCCAAACGCGACCTCGTTACCTCCAATTAACGTCAATTATCTGAAGACAAGATTAAAGCAGGGAGTTCAAGCTCCAAGCCCCCCTTCGGCTGAAGATTTTAGGAGTGAAAAAGGATAGAAGAGCAGTGGATTTGAGAGCGAGCCGCGGCGGCTAAAAGATGTCCCGAAAATGAGCTCCAAAGCCAATATTTATAGATAGACATTAGGGTTCTTGAGCAAAAATTTCAAATTCAGATTTGAGTTAAAAAAAAAATACCCATTTGAAATTCGAACGTTAGAGGCCTGGATCCTCACGTGATTTGGTCAGAGAAAGTCGTCTAAGATTGAATTAAATTTCTGAAAATCAGTCTCTCTGTCTTAGAAAATCAAAATGCCAGAAGTCTTTTGGCCTCTTGTATGGACTGAATCTTGTTGAAATGGAACTTGCACGAAAATAGACTAAGCATCTTGTATTCAAACTCCATAAAGCTGAAACTTGGCAAAAATTGTACATGAAAACAAAAGAGAGGCGCTGAGATGGACAAGAGATGAGATTCTTGCCTAGGAGAGAGGGGAGCAAGACAAACTAAACCTAGTTGTCTTGGGCTGAAATGAAATAAGGCTATTTCGGGTTGGGCTTCACTTGTTTGGGCTGTTTTTAAGGAATTTTAGGCCAACAAAGTAAGCTGAATGGCCAACTTAATTTGGGTCAATTCTTGTAAGGTTAGATTTTATTCCCTTCTTCTTTTAATTTCTTTTGAGCTTCTAATTTTGACAAATATTTGAATAGTCACATTATGTAGTATTATATAATACTATATATGTGTACTAATACTAAATATAATGTTCAGTATAATCTATAGCACTTGAATAAGTAAAGTCCGTTGAGTAAGTGCTATGTCTTTAAAGTACTCATATTTATAAAGTCTAAAATTAAATAAGTATTACTACTTGATTAAATAATAAAGATAATATGTTTCTTGCAAAAGATAATTTATGATAAATAATAATAACGAATAACGAATAATAATAATAATAATTGTAATAATAATATACTAATAGTAGTAGTAGTAGTAGTAGTAGTAGTAGTAGTAGTAGTAATAACATTAATAATACTATAGTAGTAATAACATTAATAATACTATGATAGTGCTTTTAAGCAAATATAATAATAATTAGGCATACTTTGTGCTAAAAATGGTAAAATAATTATTCTTACATTATTAGTGATATTAGAAGCTTAAAGAAATAGTTTGGAAGAAAGGAGGGTCAAAATTGGATGTCAACAGCTGCCCCTCTTTGACCGGAGACGATGAAAGAGTTTTCGGGCAAAGAATATTGACTTAGTAGCCAATTTTGTCCTTACCATCAAGGTTGGAATGGAACAAAGAGGACAAAAAATGATTGCGGCCAAACTCCGATTTCGAGTTACCTACATATCTCGAGTTTTACAAAGATCAAACCATATGTAGTTCAAAACTTATGGTACCCTGGAATATGACTCAACTATTGATGCGGATCCTAAAATGCTGCCCCAGTATTAAATTATATAGATACTAGGTATGATGGTTGAAAGAATGATATTTGAAAAAAAATGATTTGGTTAAGAATTTTGAGAGTCGAGTTGAGCGGAGTTCGAAGTAGATCTTTGACCTTTGTTGGAGAGTTTGGTATTCCTCTCCAACAAACTGCCCCAGTTCACTGCTAAGATATAGTTCCACGTTGTGCTATGTTTCCTGCAAAGCTTGGCATACTAGATAATTCGTTAGGAAATAAGATGTAATGTGCCATAAGATAATCTTATGAAATAATATTTAGGCGTCAATTCATAAAGAAATGCGAATTTATTGGGCAAACTTATAAAAATATAATTTTATGGTGATATATTTCATAATCACAATGCCATATGAAAATTTAGCTTATAAAAATAAATATGTTTGGCAATGATTTATGAAAAAAATGTTTTGGCAATGCTTATGCAAGTAGGACCACTCGGGTCAAAATTAATTAAATATTCTTTTGAGGAAAGATTAACTTCAACATCCTATTTTAGGGCGGATTGACCCGATATATCCCATTTGAGGGCGGATGGACCCGATATATCCTATTTGAGGGCGGATGGACCCGATATATCCCATTTGAGGGCGGATGGACCCTATATATCCCATTTGAGGGCGAATAAACCCGATATATCCTATTTGAGGGCGGATGGACCCGATATATCCTATTTGAGGACGGATGGACCCGATATATCCTATTTGAGGGCGGATGGACCCGATATATCCTATTTGAGGGCGGATGGACCCGATATATCCTATTTGAGGGCGGATGGACCCGATATATCCTATTTGAGGGCGGATGGACCCGATATATCCTATTTGAGGGCGGATGGACCCGATATATCCTATTTGAGGGCGGATGGACCCGATATATCCTATTTGAGGGCGGATGGACCCGATATATCCTATTTGAGGGCGGATGGACCCGATATATCCTATTTGAGGGCGGATAGACCCGATATATCCTATTTGAGGGCGGATGAACCCGACATATCCTATTTGAGGGCGGATGGACCCGATATATCCTATTTGAGGGCGGATGGACCCGATATATCCTATTTGAGGGCGGATAGACCCGATATATCCTATTTGAGGGCGGATGAACCCGACATATCCTATTTGAGGGCGGATGGACCCGATATATCCTATTTGAGGGTGGATGAACCCGATATATCCTATTTGAGGGCGGATGGACCCGATATATCCTATTTGAGGGCGGATGGACCCAATATATCCTATTTGAGGGCGGATGGACCCAATATATCCTATTTGAGGGCGGATGGACCCGATATATCCTATTTGAGGGCGGATGAACCCGATATATCCTGTTTGAGGGCGGATAGACCCATTATATCCTATTTGAGGGCGGATAGACCCGATATGTAGTGCTTGATTTGTAATTACAAATATTAATATGATGCGGTGCAAAAAGCTTGATATGGTACATAAAGCTTGATCTGATGACAAAGTTATAATAAAATATTCAAGGTGCGATGCAAAGAGCTTGGTGCAATAGCAAATATCCTTCGTGCGGAGAGCTTGATGCAGTGCCTTTTCAAGGAGCGGTGCCAATGATTTGAAAATTTGCATGCTGAAGTTTATTATTAGTAAAGTCCTGCACTCGAAGAAAACTATGAGATTTTAAATATAATTTATTATAGCTCCCCTTGATTGATGTTGCGCTATATTTTCTGCAAGACAAATTCGTTAGTAGAGTAGATATTGAAATGCAATATGTTGTAAAATAATCTTATGAAAATGACACCTTTTGGGCATTTACTTATACAATACGGCCGAATAATTTGATAAAATATAGCTTTATGCCAATAATAATTTTCAAGAATAACATGCAGTTTATAAATGTGTTTTGCAATAATTTATGATAATGATGTATTTCTGTAATAACATCAAAAGCATGACTATCAAGGTCAAAATAAATTAATGAAAAGCGTGTGAATATGTGCTAAAGTGTCATGTTGAAGGCGGACAAGCGTAAATATCATATTAACGGCAAACTTGCTTAAAGAATCAATTAAATATGTATAAATATAAATATTTAATGCATAGATGTCATGTTAAAGGCGAAAAGCCTAAATATAATGACAAGCGTAAATATCATATTAACGGCAAACTTGCTTAAAAAATCCATTAAATATGTATAAATATAAATATTTAATGCATAGATGTCATGTTAAAGGCGAACAAGCCTAAATATAATATTACAGGAAAAAGTGCTTAAATGTCCCATTAAAGGCGGGCGAGCCTAAATGTAATAAAGGCGAGCGTGCTTAAATATTTAATTAAAGGCGGATAAACCTAAATTTTAATGAACAAATATGCTTTTAAAGGTGGACAAACCTAAATACCATATTAATAGGCAAACGTGCTTAAAAATCCAATTAAAGGCGGTTAAGCTTAAATATAACGCAGAAATGTCATATTAAAGGCGGACAA
The DNA here is from genome assembly GCA_032618575.1 of Nicotiana noctiflora. Classification (NCBI taxonomy): domain Eukaryota; kingdom Viridiplantae; phylum Streptophyta; class Magnoliopsida; order Solanales; family Solanaceae; genus Nicotiana; species Nicotiana noctiflora. The sequence goes on along the minus strand of JASVEL010003037.1, from coordinate 107,736 downwards.
GCCAAAATATTATTAAAGATAAATGTGCATAAATGTTCGATTAAGGGCGGATAAGTTGAAATATTTAATTAAAGGCAAAATGTGCATAACTTGTCCTATTAAAGGCGGACGAGCCTAAGTGCCCTATTAAAGGCGGACACGCCTGAATATCAAAAAGTCAAGTGTGCTTAAAAATCCAATTAAGGCAGATAAGCCTAAAAAATTAATTGAAGGTAAAATGTGCTTAGACGTCCTATTGAAGGCGGACGAGCCTAAGTATCATAATGGCAAGCATGCTTAAAAATTCAATTAAAGGTGGCTAAGCCTAAATTTTAACGCATAATTATCCTATTAAAGGCGGACAATCCTAAATATCATATTAAATGCAAGTGTGCTTGAAAATTCAATTAAAGACAGTTAAGCTTAAATATTTAATTAAAGACAAACTTGCCTAGAAATCCAATTAAAGGTGGATAAGCCTAAATGTTCTATTTAAGGCGGATGAGCCTAAATATTCAATTAAAGATAAATGTGCATAAATGTCCTATTGAATGTGGACATGCCTAAATACTTAATGCATAAATGTCCTATTTAAGGCGGACGAGCCTAAGATATTTAATTTAAAGATAAATGTGCAAAAATATCCAATTAAAGGTGGATAAGCCTAAATATTTAATTAAAGGCGAAATGTGTCTAAACGTCCAATTAAAGGCGGACCAGCCTAAGTGTCCTATTAAAGGCGGACAAGCCTAAATGTGATGCTTGATTTAAAATTACCAGATTGGTACAATGCGAAGAGCTTGGCATGGTTACTTCAAAGCAACATATATTGATGGTGCAATGCAGAGAGCTTGGCGCAATGATTTTATAATAGCAAATAGTGCGATGCAGAGTGCTTGATGAAATGCCTTTGTAGTAGTGAATATTCTTGGCTTTATCCTTTTCTTTGCATGAACTTTGCGACTTTTGACTTGATGTTGAGCTTTGCAATAGCGTATAACATTCAAGAATACTAAAATATGCCCCTGCATTACTCAAAGAAAATTTGTTAGTACAAAATAAAGTGGTTGCCTTGCATTGAACGTAAAAGTTTGGCTTTGAATCTGCAACTTCTTTCCATGGCATTCTGGAATTTGCTATTGTCCTTGTAATGAATATGTGGCTCGAGATTTTATTTTCTGCGTTGCCGAATAATGAGGATCCTTCTACAAAAGCTGCCCCGGTTTTGGATTTTGGGGTAAATAAGATTTTATTATGATGAGACCGAACCCATAGGGCTGCCTACGTATCCCCTCTTAAACGGGAATCAGGTCAAAACGTAGTTCATTACAAAAGTCTTAGAAGAATTGCAAAAGAGTAGTACTAAGGGTGGGTGGGTGGAGAATGGTTGTGATATGATATCATTTTTAGTCTTCTTGATCGGCTATGCGCTTTCTTTTCAAACATCTAGGTGCCAATTTTGATGGATCGCCTTTGACAATGATTGTGCCTGCAGTTGATATTTCATAATTATTGCTTGGTAACTCAGGTTGTATCTTTATCTTGCCTTGCTCAATCATGCTTTGTATCTTGAATTTGAGAGCTGGACAATCTTCGGTGTCATGTCCCTGAATATTTGAATGAAAGGCGCAGTTCTTAGATGGATCAAAGTTTTGAGGTAGATGCTCAGAGATAAATCCCTTCCTCGGTTGTAGAAGACCTTTGGCTTTCAATCGTTCAAGTATGTCAACCAATGGCTCATCCAAGTGAGTGAAATAGCAGGGCTTCACCTTCTTTTGTGGTCGGAGGCTGCATTGTGCTCGGGGAGATTGTCTCTGGAAACTTTGTTGGCGATTAGACTGGAGGTGCTTATTATGGAAGTTGGAAGTGTCATAGGATTGCAAAAGTGGGTTATTGTCATAACATTGCGGCTTGGTGCATAGTCGTGGCAACTGAGTTATCTTCTTTGCCCTGCAGGTTTCCATGTATCTCTTGATGGAAGGTTTGGTTAATCATTTGAGTTGTTGATTTGCCGACAACTCTTCCTTCCTGAATGCCACATTCTAGCTCGTTTCCAATTCGAATCAAATCGGAGAAATTGCGTGCAGAAGTTCCGAGCAGCTTATCAAAATATATGCCTTCTTGAATTTGGACAAAGGTTGATATCAATTCCCCCTCTGGCAATGGAGGTTGAATTTTTGAAGCTTCTAACCTCCATCGTGTGGCATATTCTTGAAAAGATTCACGTGGCATTTTCCTTATTTTGAGCAAATCAACCATGTGCGGATCGCTTCTGATGTTAAACTCGTATTGCTTCACAAAATCATGGGCCATATCTTCCCATGTATGCCATTTGCTAAAATCTTGTCTAGTGTACCAAGTGAGTGCTAATCCGGGCAAACTTTGAATGAATAATCTCATTCGAACGGCCTCATTATGTCCAATACCAATCAATCTGGTGCAGTAATCCTTTAAATGAGCAACGGGATCTCCAATCCCATTAAATGTGTTGAACTTTGGCAGCTTGTACCCTAGCGGAATTTCAACATGTGGATGCAAACACAAATCTTCATACTTCAAACTTTGATAACTTCTTGATTGCAGCTCATCTTCAATGGCTTTCCTTAGATGTTGGAGCTCATTATCCAAATTCCTGTGGCCATTTGACTGTGTTTCTTTACCACGTCTTGCATATGCTAATTGGTCTTGCTTGTCTTCCCTAATAGGAATTGCGGCCGTAGAAGGCTGGATATTGGGCATCGTCATAACTTGATTAGGAGTGTAAGTTAATGGTATTTGTGGAGAGATTGCATTAGTAGGGTTTGGGCAAGAAGATATGGTTAAGCAAATATTTTGATTTGAGCTGGAAGCAGAAGCTATATTCGGAAGTAGGTCGAAAGTTTTTCCAAGATTAACCAACACGTTTCTTCGCACCACATTCGCCTTGGTACCATCGGTCTGTGCTTGCAATAGTCCCTTACTAGTGTTGAATTCTTCAAATCGGTCTGTCATTATTGCCTCGTCCTTTGCAAATTCGCAGCCAAAACAGTGTTCAATGCTAGGCAACCTTTAAAGGAAAAATAAAACTATACAAACAAAAATAATTGTTAGCGCATAATCATAATAAAGTAAATTCATAAAAAAAATAATAGAGCATATAGATTAATTCATGCTATGTTAAGTAGGAGCCTTAAACTAGAAATGATGGCCGATGTTGCAAAACGGATGGACGAGAATGAATTGTTATCTAGAGGGCTCTAACGCTTGAGACTTGTTGACATGGAAGCGAAATAATTTCAAGTTTTGTAAAGGGATAACTTATGTTGAACATCAAAGGTTTAGATCTAGTACAAGTTTTTTTTTTCCTTGCATAACTCTAATGTTTTTCAAAAAATTGCCCCAATCTTTAGGAAGTTTTTGATTATTACTTCATGAGATGATATTCTGCGTGCCAAAAAATCTGCCCCAGTTTCTTTCATGAAGGAAAATAAAAATTTTTGTTATAATGAGACTGTGTCTTATATAGACTGGTTTTCAAAGGGGCCACAGACGAATAATTTTGACATTGAAGAAAATATTTGTCTGTTTGAATATCGACAAGCTCAAAGTCAAGATATGTAATTAGGATATAAGAGTTAATTGGACATGAAATGACTCTATTATTATTTAGCGTTGGCAAGTCACAAAGCTATCGAGGCCCGGAATACGGTATCAGCCGTTTTGAAACTTATGGGATAGTACCTCGACTCACATGCCAAGACGTAGAATTAACGGGTGTGTGAAGATTAATCTCGATCATCCGAAATAAGATGATGCAAACGCTTGAATTGAATATGTGAAAATATTAAAAAGAATTTGATGCTAAAAATTAACCAAATCGGCCTTCTATTGCTGGGTAGATGGTGCAAAATTGGACACCTACCTATGAGAATTAGTACGAATATTTAAATTCTGAGAGATATGAAGCTACGAGACAAAAATTAGAGGTGCAAGATTGTGCCAGAATTGAATAAAATTGAAAATTTATGTAAGGCACGAGTGGCGATATTATATTTGTAAGAAAAGAACACGAATAAAAATCAACTCATAAAATTAGATCGGCAAAATATTCTCATATTATAAAACATTACGCTAGTTTTTTTTTTTTAGAATGCTATCTTGCTTAGGGAGTCAGATGCTCATTGTTGTGTAAAGAAAAATTTTAAGGCTAGTTTAAGGCACGAATATTGAGGAATTTCATGACAAACCGAGCATATTGAAGAGCTTATGGGAAAGACGTCGTACTTTATTAAAATTAGAAGATACTGAGAAACTAAAGATATCTTAATTAGACTCTAAGAATTGGAGTAGACCTAAAAGAAATTTGAGCTTAAGTAAATGCACAAATGATGCTCTAGAGTCGTTAAAGAGCGCTAAGCGCGGAATGATGATGATTATTAATTCAGGAAAATGATATACAAAGTAAGGAACAGAAAAATATATGAACAAATAAAAGATATAAGCAAGTTGAATAGTTAATACTTCCTTTTTCTAAAAAAAAACAACAGATAATATTAGTAAAAATAATAAAGTTAAGTAACATAGCAAATAATCAAGTAAGCAAGTAGGCAAGCAAAACATGTGACACATTCCAAATAGCAAATAATAGCGCGTCCTAATACGTGAGGGCCTCTTTGTGCCAGAGGTAGGCCTACCGTGTATTTGAAAGATAAGTATGCCATTATGTATCATCTCATTCCTATAAATTAATTAAGTAATTATTTTGTTTTAAGAACAAATAAATAGTAAAATGTAACTGCTTAAACATATTTTTTTAAAAGGTATATTTTAATCAAAAGAATAAAAGTATAATAAAATATATTTATTATAATTAATTAAGTAAGTAATTTTATTTTTCAAAAGCAAAGAAGTACATGAATCACTTAAGCTATTTATTTATTTTTACGTAAAGAAAATCAAAGAAAGTACAATAAAAGATATTTTTGTCATATATAAACTTCTTGTTGTTCGGTAAGAACATGAAAATATTTCACTCGTTATAAAATAGATAGTCATGCTCATTTAACTAGGATTTAATTAATTTAAAGTAAATGATCCACATAATTGGCATGTTCACCCTTCAAATAATGCACATAAATATGAAAATTGTCACTTGGGGTTGAAAACCCACTTGGACATTTAGGTGAGGTTCACTAATGAATTTAATACACCTAGGATATTAAACCACCTAAGGTTAAATGATGCATGATCTTAAATGAATTTTGGTTTAGCTCTATCTTAGGTTGACTAAGAGTGGGTTAACTAGACTGGTCCGCTCTCAAGTGGACAACTCAAGAGTAGAAAGCCCGTGACTGTCGACTGCACCGCTGATCGACTTACCCACGAACTTTCCCCTAAAAGGTATTTTTAGTAGTGCACGGCCGCAAACCGCGTAACCGCTAGGTGTGTGCTTTGTGTGAATTTTCCAAAAGTGGAGGAAGTGAAACGGAATGACAATTTATATAAAGCAATAAGAACAGATAAACAATTCATAAAATATAGTTTATCATATAAAGGCAATTCAAATAAGCATCATAAGAATCACAAATTAATTTTATTATTAATCTAAGTTTGTTGTGGTTTAGAACCTAGAATCCCCAGCAGAGTCGCCATGCTGTTGTACCCCATTTTAATACGAGTCAAAATAGAGTATAACATATTGGTAATTCTGAAGGTTTAATTAATTAAAGAGAGTCGCCACCTAATTATTTTAAAGGTGAATTAGGACACCTATTTACTAAATATTGTTTAAAGTAAACTCTATTTATGGTCTGCTTAACCTTAAAGATTATGGATAAGGGTTCTAATTAATCCTATAGGGAAGGTTATTAAGGCACCCTATATGATCCGTTAATTACGGTTAACCGGACAAACTTAAGTTAATTAATTAACTGTAAATGTAGAAACCCTTTTTTTTAAAGTAGAATCAAAGTTACATTAAAACCCATGTTGAAGATCTTTGTTTGTACGTTAAAGAAAACATAATTGGACTTGTATAGTTTTATTTAAAATTGCATTTCGTTCTAAAGGGACAAGAATCTAAAAAACGTAAATATAAACTCATTTGACTTCATATTGGTACATGATAGAAAAACGTATTTGTGTTAGAAACTTTAAGAGATCAAAATACGGTAAAAGAGATAGACTAAATTCAAAAGGAAGGTTTAGTTCTTAGCCCTCCAAATGATAACTTCACCATATTTCTGTTATGAAAATTAGTGATCTCTAAACAACCCAAGATAATTAAATATCATAAGAAACTTAAATTAAATCCCCACACACGGTAAACAAACAAATATAAATAATAGGTTAGTATTCAAAACACATTAGGTATAAGGCAAGGCTAATCAACAAGACATGAAGGGGAACAACCGGTATTCCCTCCCGGTATTTCTTGGCTTTCATTTCAGCTGTGTTTCAGGAAAGCAAGAGAAATGGATGAAGCGAAAGCTAATCTCGAGCCTAGTGACAGCATGGAGTCTCAAAGTGAAACTCAAGAGCAGACTCCGTCGCGCGTTTATGCAAAAACAAAGAAAAAGAAGACAAGAAATTAGAAGATAGAAAATCTGATTTTAAAACACAACATCAAGGAAAAGAAAAGGGAGATCATGCATTATACTATGGACATACAAAAGATGTTAAACCATGCATGATATAGCCAATAGTTGTTCATGTCAAAAGGTATCATACTAAAGTGCTCATGTCCGTCAATATTAAACTACACTCTAATGCATCTATCAAAGCAGAAGTTTTCAGCTTTCTCATTATTAATTTTAAAGTAACTGCAGGTTAAGTATCCTGAAGGCATGCTTCCTACATGATAATCAAGAAGGACAACAAAGCAAAATGTAAACTCCATTAACAGGATCTTTAAATGCAGATTCTCATATATAAGATGTATATCCTATTAAGACAAATTAAAAGTCTTAGCTTAAGGCTTAGTGGCCATGAGAGAATGAGACCTTGAATATGATTTTTAAATATATAAAACAATAAACTTAAGGCATGGATATTCCTAATGGACAGAAAGAGCTCAAGCAAGATTTCTTAATAAGAGGTGCGCTGAAAATTTATGAACAAGCTCTATATGAATGGCTTAAACTTAAAATTAACAGGACAAGTTCCTCAACCTAGCATTTGAGCCTAAGAACACAAATCATGCTTCCTTAAATAACATCGAGGCTAGACAGGGGATATAAGCGACCAAAGACATGATTCTACTATAGACTGAACTTAGCATCATAATTTTATGTAACAAAAAGTAAACCGTAAAACAGAGACTCTAAAAATATTGAAAAAAAATTACCATAAAATAAGATATTTTGACACAGTAATTCACAAAAATAAATTACATAGATATAATTTATGAAAACTCGACTTCTAGCATATTATGTACAGTATATTTTAATTTAAGTTGAGAACACAGTTATTATTAAGTTTTTTCAAATATTGCAACTTTTCTAGAGGTTTAAACAGTAGCTAATAACACAACTAAATTTGAATATGCATGACCTTATACCATGGATTTCCAAAGCAAACATAGAGTTTTTTTTTATAATGAAAGCAAATATCAGAGAAAGGTTGGAGTTTACCTCCTGTTGGGCAGTGAACCAGGGGCTGAGGTCTCGGATCCAACATAAACTCCAAACGCGACCTCGTTACCTCCAATTAACGTCAATTATCTGAAGACAAGATTAAAGCAGGGAGTTCAAGCTCCAAGCCCCCCTTCGGCTGAAGATTTTAGGAGTGAAAAAGGATAGAAGAGCAGTGGATTTGAGAGCGAGCCGCGGCGGCTAAAAGATGTCCCGAAAATGAGCTCCAAAGCCAATATTTATAGATAGACATTAGGGTTCTTGAGCAAAAATTTCAAATTCAGATTTGAGTTAAAAAAAAATACCCATTTGAAATTCGAACGTTAGAGGCCTGGATCCTCACGTGATTTGGTCAGAGAAAGTCGTCTAAGATTGAATTAAATTTCTGAAAATCAGTCTCTCTGTCTTAGAAAATCAAAATGCCAGAAGTCTTTTGGCCTCTTGTATGGACTGAATCTTGTTGAAATGGAACTTGCACGAAAATAGACTAAGCATCTTGTATTCAAACTCCATAAAGCTGAAACTTGGCAAAAATTGTACATGAAAACAAAAGAGAGGCGCTGAGATGGACAAGAGATGAGATTCTTGCCTAGGAGAGAGGGGAGCAAGACAAACTAAACCTAGTTGTCTTGGGCTGAAATGAAATAAGGCTATTTCGGGTTGGGCTTCACTTGTTTGGGCTGTTTTTAAGGAATTTTAGGCCAACAAAGTAAGCTGAATGGCCAACTTAATTTGGGTCAATTCTTGTAAGGTTAGATTTTATTCCCTTCTTCTTTTAATTTCTTTTGAGCTTCTAATTTTGACAAATATTTGAATAGTCACATTATGTAGTATTATATAATACTATATATGTGTACTAATACTAAATATAATGTTCAGTATAATCTATAGCACTTGAATAAGTAAAGTCCGTTGAGTAAGTGCTATGTCTTTAAAGTACTCATATTTATAAAGTCTAAAATTAAATAAGTATTACTACTTGATTAAATAATAAAGATAATATGTTTCTTGCAAAAGATAATTTATGATAAATAATAATAACGAATAACGAATAATAATAATAATAATTGTAATAATAATATACTAATAATAGTAGTAGTAGTAGTAGTAGTAGTAGTAGTAGTAGTTAATAATACTATAGTAGTAATAACATTAATAATACTATGATAGTGCTTTTAAGCAAATATAATAATAATTAGGTATACTTTGTGCTAAAAATGGTAAAATAATTATTCTTACATTATTAGTGATATTAGAAGCTTAAAGAAATAGTTTGGAAGAAAGGAGGGTCAAAATTGGATGTCAACAGTGTATTTTATTACTTTCTCTACCAAAAAAAAAAAAAAACAAGACCCATCTTTTGTGTTTGTTAATTTTTTGAGGAAGCTCTTCTGCCCGATTCAGTGCAAGATTATACGTAACCTCCACTTATGATATCTATAAGGTTAGAAATCGCTCTTAGTTGTAAATTACCATAATTTCAGTTGATATCTCTTTCAAATTAAAGCTGGTTAGATTCAGCAACTTGAGTAGTATTAATATTCTTCATTTGCTGATGCTAGTTGTGCGAAAGAGTTCCCTCCGATGTTGCAGTTTCTTTATAGTAATATTTTCTTGGCAAATAATTTTATATTTCTAAAGTATATCAAATTATAGTCAAGGGTTTATCTCATTCATCTTCTCCAGATGTAAGATGTATTATTGTTTGGATCCACCAGCCTATATAAGAAATCTCAAATGCAACATCTTCTCATGACATATTCCCCATTTAGGTAAGGAGTCTCTCATTACGGTTTTAAGAAGTTAATAAGTCCAAAATCTCATCAAGTAAGAGTTAAAAAGTCTAGAGCCCAAATAAGAAAAAATTTATCAAGATACAATTCTTTGACTTGATGATTCTTTTTCCTTATATGCAAGAGTTACCTTAAGACTTCCTCTACAAATTCGCTTCCTTTTGTGATTCGGCTTTAATCCCGTTTGTTCACTCTCATATGGAAGAGTTACCAAGAAGTTTAAACCAGCAAGTTGTTATAAACAAATTTGCACTTAAATTTTTGGGTTGTGTTCTCGTGTACTCTTTTTTAAAATAGTGCGATGAGAAAAAATAGTACCATTATTAACATAAAAAATATAGTTAGTTAATTTATCTGATTTGTTTCAGGTGATTTCATGAACGATTTTACCACTTTGTTAGTCTACCGGTAGGGAGAACGCACATAGGTAAAGAAAGGTAGCATAAAATAGTATGGAAGATAAAGTGGAAAGGCACTAGGCTTTTTAATGTTATTCTCGATATTATGTTTTAGTGATATGATTTCTCTATCGAGTATTTTCTTTAGCTTCATTAGAATGTGAAATGATAAGACGTTTATGTATTACCCCCAATTTTATGTGAGAGTGAAGTAGGAGTTGTAATAGCAATAATCTATCAAGAAACCACTTTAATATCTTTGTGTCTATTTTGTGAAGGGTAGACTCTGGAGCAAATACATTCAGACCCCAAGAAGATGGTGGCACTTCAATTTTGCTGTTGTAAGACTCAGAAGAAGCTCAAAAAGTGCACATGCAAAATGTAATAACTGAAGGGAAGAACATTAATTAGCATTTTGAATTATTTCAAATAGTGAAGTTCTGAAGAGTTTCATTTTTATTTAAATTGAATTACTACTTGAGCATGAGAATCACTATGAAACTCGAATAGGGAATATGTGCATTACAAATATAATTACTCATTCACCTATATCTAACCCATTTCTTGAACAACTGCTATGAGAGTGAACATCAAGTTGCATACACAATTCTTTTTGGACACTGAAGTTGTTTCTTAACATGAACGATCGCAAAAATTTTGTTTTGTCTAGGTGAAATGCTCCTTATGCACTTTTACACAATTCTTTTTATTTTTAATGGATGGTGTATTCATGTGCCATGCTTTCTCTTTCTTATAGAATCCTGGACTATTCATAAGTGTAACTTTCAGTTTTTTTTGCTGAAAGCATCTCTTAAGAGAGGTTTTACTGGCACTAGCCACATTAGTGTTCAATTATCTTCATAAAATACCTACAGGTTTTGATCCAAATTACTTTCGCCAATATGTTTCATCAGTTTATATATAGCATGCGCAAACTACTACCCCGAATTTATCTGCTTGAATTTCTCTGCTATGAAGCTAACATGTAAAAAATACATTGAATCACATATTGGGTCCATGCTCAGCACGAGCAACCTATATCTACAACAACAACAACAACAACAACAACTACCCAGTATGTTCCCACAAAGTGGGGTCTGGGGAGGGTAATACGTACACAGGCCTTACCCCTACCCGAAAGGGTAGAGAGGCTGTTTCCGGCCGACCCTCGGCTCAGAAAGAAAGAGAAAATCAACAAACAAAACAAAACAAAACAATGTTAGAAGCAACCTATATCTAGTATATTAATTATACACCTTTATGCGTACTATACATATATCAAATAAGAAATGAAACTCAAATACACAAAATGATTGGACGAGTCGTTATAAGTAATTCTTGCTAGGTTTGAACCTAAAAGCAATACACACACATTTTAAATCGAATGACTAAAGTCTAATATCTTTTTAAACCGTGGCTAAACGCTAATAACAAGAGTACAATGTAGCTAATTATTAATATGAAAAAGGGCCAAAATTGTCCTTAAAATATTGGAATTGGTACAAAAATATCTTTTGTGCACCTATTTGAATAAAAAATCCCTTACCGTTATTTTTCTTTTTTGCTCTACATTTTCCTTATTACTAACATCCCTTGATGGTGGAAAAGGAAAGTCTAATTAATTTTCACGTGTCACATTCTCATTGGCTTGACTTAAATCGCACCCTAATTATAATTAAACCCACATGTAACCCATCCGAATATTGACCCGCCCCAACTTTAAAACCCAACTTCTCCATTTCTCTTCGACGACCTTCAACTGCGCGCGCTCTCTCTCTCTCTCTCTCTCCAGTAGTGCTGTTGGAATCCGGTGACCTCCATTAAAATAGGTTGCTATTTAGTTTCTTTTAGTCTCTGTTTGCTGTCCAGATTGATGAGAATTAAATCTATGTCCATCTAGACCCTTATTGGAATGAAACTTTATGTTTCAACATTTCTGATCCTAATGACTTGTCCAGCCTCGCACTTGAAACTCTTGTTTATAACAAATAACAAACCAAACAATTCTAAATCACCTCTTGGGTAGGTAATGATCAATGGATCATCCTTTGTTCCACACTCCAATATTATTTTTTTGGCATTATCCTTTTGAAAGGGCAGACTTTTTCTCGAATGCTAGGTGAGAGCATAGCCTGAAAGTTTTAATAACTAATGATTCATCGATTAGGGTATCAAACGTGCTCCCTGCAATATATTCTTCAACACATATCAGTTCCCTATCAAGCTTAAGTGATAAACATACGCAACAAATTCCTGATTTCACACTTGAACCAGTTGATAATGGTAGAAAGAGGCTAGATGTTAATGATAGAAAAGGGGAAGAAGAGATATGGAGAAGTTGTGTTTTTAAATTGGGGCGGGTCAATATTCAGGCAGGTTATGGGTGGGTCTAATTATAACTGGGTTGGGGTTTAACTCAGCCCAATGTAACACGGGGACACTAATTTATTTTTTTCCGGCAAGGGACATTAGTAATAATGGTAATGCTGAGCTAGAAATAATGGAAGGGCATTTTATTCAAATAGGTAGATAGAAGAGTATTACCCAATTTTTTTCTTATTAGTTAATATTATAACAATTCAGTCTCCTGCTTTAGTTACTGCCAATAACTTTTTTGATGAAAAGAGAGATTAAAAAAAAATGCAACATTTTCCCTAAGCTATCTTTTCAACGAAAAATTTTATTTTGTCTCATACAATTTATATTAATTGTATAAAGTAATTTTTTATCTCATAATTTTATGGACTCAAATTCTATGAATTCAGAAGTATAAGATTGAGATTCACAATTGTATGAGATAAAAAAAAACCTCATATAACTAACACTCTGTTTGGATCATTGTTCTCCATTATTTTATAATGTATTATATTGTATATTATCGTATTGTACCGTATCGTTTTATGAATACAATATTTGAATAAATTATATTATTTATTATTGTTAAATAATATTTTGTTGTTTGGTTTGACTGTGTCGTATTGTACTGTAACCAATAAGTTTACTAAAATACCCTTAATGGTTTAAATATTAAATTTATCAAAATTTATGCATAAAAATAATTTTAAAAAATAAAACAAAAGAAAGCAAAATACAATAAGAAAGAAGAACAAAGGAGGGAGACAGAAGAAGGCAAAATAAAGGAGCACAACTAATTAGAATTGAGTTACAAGCAAATTAGGAGAAAAAATAAAATAGAAGGCAGCAAAACACATTTTACATTGGTCTGGAAAAAAATAAAGTAGGTTATAAGTTAAAGATTTTTAGTTAAAATAGAAACATGATAAAGGGTAAATAAAAAAATTGTAGAGTAATAAGTTAAGGCATAATTGAAAAGAAAATCTCGAAACGATCCCACCATACCAAATCGGCTGTTAAAAAAAAAAGGATTCTTCATTGTTCCGAAACGATGAATTTAACAATACAATACAATTAATTTTAATAAAACAATTAAAATAAATATTGTTTTGGGATAACAATACAATACAAAACAAACAACGAACAACCATCCAAACTAATGTGAAACAAAACTTTCTCCTTTCAACTCACCTTTTCTCACACCAAATAAAAAAGACTCCCTTTCTTGGATAAACATCGTACACGGTTCTTTCTACAAGACACGTGGAGATGATTTAATTTTTACAATGTTTTTTGTCTTATCCAAGACACGTGGAGATGGGCCCCAGTAGTTTCCTTATATAACTGGGGAACTACATGGTCTGCTGACACAAAACTTTACTCAACAGAACACTATAGAAAACAACAAAAGGTTTGGAATTTTGTTTCACTTTGTAAACAAATTGTTTGATCAAAAGATGTCATCAACGATCAGATTCCCTTCTTCATTGTTTTCTCTCTATTCATCTTCTTCCTTTAAGTCATCACTTTTCCCTTCTAATTCTTCTGTTTTCCGTTTTGAGAATTCCAAGAATTCCTTATCTTTGAATGCTGTTTACCCTTTTTTAAACTCTAATTTTGCCATGGAAAATCGGAGTTTCTCAGTCCAATCTGCTTCTAAAATCCAAGATGGAGCTGCAGCTAAGGATTCTTCTTTTCAGGTAATCATTTCCCTATATATCCCTTTTATAGTGTCTAATCATTGATTAGCTGTTGTTAATCATTTACTATGTGGGATAGTTATGAACTGTTTGTTCAATTGTGTGTTTCTTACGGACAAAGGAAATAAAAATTGTGGTGTACTTTGTTTGGACAGTTTGATCTGTTATCTGTTATAAAAGAAAAAGTATTTAATTTATTATGAGAGTCTATCGAAAACACGTTCCCTACAAGGTAGCGGTAGGATTTGCTTACACACTACCTTTTCGAGACCCCTTTTGTGGGCATTGCACTAGGTTTGTTATTTTTATTGTTGTTGTAACACATCGATTGAGAACAAATTACAATTTAGAAACATGATCAATTGAGGATTCATTATAGCCAGGTCCTTCTTGTTCGGGACTGAGGTAGTAGTTGTTGTTTGTATGTAACACTCGCCTCTCGCACAGAGACGGAGCCAGGATTTGAAACTTTTAGGTTTCTAGTTGGTTCTAAATTAATAATTTGTACGTAATCAATGTATTTTTAAAATAAATACAACGTTTAAATTAAAGTTACCGGGTTCAGCCGAACCCGTAACGGCGTATTCTAGCTCCACTCCTGCTCTCGTGTACAGACCTGATTTTCTACTCTTTAGGAAAAGATTTTAGAAGTAATGGGAGCAAGACTTGAATCTATGTTTGTTAGTATAATACTATTTCGGACTGTGTATACCACTTTATATTTTAAGAATATACATTGTATATATTTGTTTTCTTGTTTAAGTTTGCAACGTTATAACGCAAATTTAGTTTTTTTTGGTGGTATTGATTGACTGAATTTCTTGGACTTACTGTTAAAACGAGTATTCAGGGAAGTGAATCATTCTTTAGGAGTGTATTGGCGAGCATGGAAGCGGTATATCTGAATAAAAATCCCACTGCTAAGGCGATTTTGGAGCTAGTTCGTTCTGCTGATGGTGATCGAATTTGCTATGATCACTTTGCATTTAGGACATTTGGGGTACGATAATTCTTCTTTAATTCTAGGACTGAAATGGAGTTATGGGAAATGTTCATGTAGCATATTCATCACTACAGATTCTTTATTTATTTATTTATTTATTTATTGCTGCAGGTTAATGGCCATGGCATTGATTCTATGTCAAAGTTCTTCTTGGATTTTGGTTACGAACAACGAGAAGAGTTGAGATTCCCTGCTAAGAAGTTGAAAGCTTTCTGGTTTTCTCCTCCTAATGTTCAAACTTCCAATCGGGGCAGTGGGGTTGATGGGCCATTGCCAAGAATATTTATATCGGAACTTCTTGTTGATCAGCTGAGTCCAGAAGCTCAGGTTTTTCATCAGCTTATTCCTTTGCATAATTTTTTGTATGCTTAACAGAATAAAATTTGGGTCTTATCGATGAATTTCACATTTCAAAAGGTGCTTCACTTTTGAATAATTTCATGGCTGGTCAAATGTCGAAGTACATGATTCTTCTTCTTTGCTTGCAGGATATAATTAAAAAATACACTGACATCTCTCGGTGCGGAAAAGAGTATGCAGCACTTGCGAGTGCATTCGGGGTTTTAACATGGGAAAGACCCTCATACTCTGAATTTCAACAACTGGCTAGGTACTGGAAATTGTCCCCTACATTTTAATTTCATATTGAATTCTACATGTCCCGTGCAAGCTCCTGGATCAGATTGAAAAGTGACTTCTCAGTAAGTTGTAGCTTACTAGTGTCATTTAAAGGGCAGTAATGATATTATAAGTCTCTAACAAAATAAGTATCTCTTTATGTTTTTACAAATTACAATCTATCCACTATTTAGATGTTTATTTTCATGAGCAGTATTCTTAAATTAATTATTTTGGTTTTTCTGTGATGTTGTTAATTACCAGGGAGAGTGAGTATGCTGCCTGGACCCTTGTCAATGGATATGCATTGAATCATGTCACCATATCTACCCATCAGTTGACATCAAATCTGAGAAGCATCGGAAATCTAAATCAATTCATTGAGAAAAGTGGTTTCAACTTGAACTCTGAAGGGGGTGTTCTAAAGGGTTAGTACAAAGTAACATTGACGTAAACATGCAATTAGTAATATTGCCTTCTTAATTTGTAGCTGCATCATGTCATATATAATGTTACTCGAGTTCACGCTGTTTATTTGCTTGCTCTTTTACTTGATCTGTTCTCAGTAATAAGTTCAGCATTTAGGGGTTCAGCAACAGCTAAAACCGAGATCATGTAAACTCTTTTAAGTAACACATGTTAGTAGCAAGACGTAAAGGTTTTTGCCTGGCTGCAACCCCAGTTCACTGATTTCCTTCTCTCAAAATGAGCACCTGATGCTTTGGCTTTTAATGATGGTTGTTTAAAATATTGAATAGCTAGTGTATCTTGAAGATATGAGAATAATGCGCAAAATAATTGTTGAAGTGTGTGACCATCTCATCTATCTCATCTAAAAGCTTAAGCTTTTAGAGAGAACACTCTTTTATTTACTTAATTATGTCTTCAACACGCCCCTTCACGTGCGGGCTTGATTCTTTTTTATGAGCCAATCACGTGGAAATTCTTTTTGATATCGGGTGGCATGAAACTCGAACTGAGGACCTCAGCCTGCTCTGATACCATGTTGTAGTGTGTGACCATCTCATCTAAAAGCTTAAGCTTTTAAAAAAGAATTACACTTTATTTTGTCTTCAACAGTAATGGTTGACTGCGTCATAAGGAGGCCTTTAAATCTCTTTCTGCTGATTACAGTGCTTGCTAATTAACATGTTACGCTGCAATCTCAAGACTTTGTGGAAACAAGATTATGTTAGTCAATAGGAGCTTTAAAGGACAAAAACCTATGTATCTCTTAGGTACTTGAGTGAAATTACAGGTTGAAAAGCTTTTCGATGCTGGGTTCTGTTAATTCTTTTTGCGTCAGAGAGTTATTGCTCATCATATTTTTGAATATAGAGCACATGAAGAGTTCTGCAATTATTCATTTTTGTGAGAAGAATTGGTTGATTTTGAAATCTCGTTCTTTTAAATGAAGAACTATTCTTTTTTAAATGGTCCTGAGTATTACAAAAAAGTTATGACATATTCTCTTTCTCACCAGTGAGCCCTGATGGTCTTCTGTTGCAAAGTTCAACTGTAGCAGATTCTACCTCTTTCCAATTTTCAGACAGCATTACAGAAGCAGTCCCATGTTCATACATCGAATTTGCTGAGCGACTTGTACTACCCCAATATAAAGATTTACCAGCAGAAGAGGTTAGTTCTCAGTATCCCTCCGTTTTCTTGCATATTTCTCTGTAGTAAAAGCAATAAATCAATAACTTGAAGTTGGTACTTCTAACACCTGTTTATAAAATATATATGAGAAGTAAAATATGTGCCAACCGCAGTTTCATTAGTGCACAGTCATTCTATGCAACACATAGAATGTAGCCTATTTCCTCTTAAGTTGCAAAATTGTTATTTATGTCTGTTCCAATACTTATATGGCAATGTAATTGAATAAAAGGCTACTTATTGTTCAATCTTAAAGTGGAAAACCTTGTCTGTTGAGTTGAAACATCAAACTCTTATGATTGAATTCTATCACATGCTTATTGTGATCTCCTAATTTAAAGTGGTCTCGATGTTTTGGTTCTATGATTGGAGCTAAACTAAATTATTGGCACGGTGTCGTATAGTGACGTTTTTGCTGGTTTCAACCATATGGAAATATTAAGATTTATGCCGCCTGCCTTCAACCATTTGGTAACTTTTAAGATGTAGCTTGAATGTAAACTAGACTTTTGCATTTTGAAGAAGTGCCTCCTTTTTACTCTTGAATGTTAATGTTGCATAATGTGATGAACTATATTTGATACTTGCTTAGGTTGAGGAGTTTCATAGACGGGACGGGTTTGAGGTTGGAAATGCTGACAAGATATTTGAAAGTACATCGAAGGATCAGTTAACCCGTCGTGCTGCATGAGGAAGAGTGCTAAGCAGTTGAACATTTTGACTGTATGAGCTAATTCTCGGCATGTTCAGCTGCTGGAAGATGATATTGTAGCTCTGAAATGTGTAGTCTGATCTTCTGTATCTATTTAAAAGAATAAAATTGCTGTACAGTAAAAGTGCAATACATGATTTTCAGTCATCTCCATTTTTACCATCTCATATTTCCTTTGACATACGCCTTAAATCCACCTTATGCTTGACAAATTCTGGAAAGAACATACAATTAAGGTTTTTACAAACTTGAATCAGCGACCAAGGTTTTTATCTTGGTTTTTGACTACTCTACAGCAACAATAACAAACTCATTATTTTCCCACAAGTGGGGTCTGGAGACCCCTAAAAGGGTAGAGGTTGTTTTCGATAGACCGTCGGCTAGAGAAATTCAATGAAATTTCACAAGTAGGGTCTGAAGAGGATAATGTGTACCCATACCTTATAGAGAGGCTAGTTTTTGACAACTCTACTATACCTTACAGAGAGGGTAGTTTTTGACAACTCTACTATTAGAGAAACAAGTGTAAAATCCTCCACCCTTAGATCCAGAAGCATATGCTTAAAAACTCACTATCGAAATTGAATCTTTTCAAAGGAATCAGATGCATGAGCCTGGATAGTTTGTGGAAATGAGCACCACAACACCATGAGAGAAAAAAGGCTAGTACGTCCATGAATTATCTGAGCTTATCTTGGCAGAATCAACATTGTAGTCCTATCTTTATGTTTGCTTTTCTTTCTTATTTATTTTTTAAAAGTGGTATTGGTGTCATGGGCAGCTTTTCAGCCATGCCCCATGACCCTTTGGGCGCGCCCTCTGGCGTCCTAGCAAGCCTCGCAACGTCTAGCGCCACGGACGGTCCCGTGGTCTTAGCCGCGCCAAGTGACAAGCGCGCAGGTGCTTCTGTCGCCCCCATCGATATCCTTCCCAGCGCCTAGCCATAGGCAGATTCCAACAACGCCGCGCGCAGACCCTGATGCCAAAGACGCTGCTGCTGACAAAGGACTTGTTCATGCTTTGTAGAAAACTAAGTCCTTTCCATTATAAATATAGAGTAGTTTTATTTCATGCACTTACAATATGTTTCTCCAGCGATTTAGAGTCTAGTCGTGTAACTTTGTTTTTTTTAAAAAAAAAATACTATTAGGGGATCAAGCAATTAAAACTTTCTAGCAAGCAAGCAATTCTCTGTACTGGTTCTCTCCCCCTCGACACCACGTTGCTTTTCTGTAATAGCTTTCATTAATGCAATCCAACTTTGTTTAAATCTCAATTCTCATTTCTGTTCTCTCAATTGCTCTTGACATTTGTTTTCCCGTACGACACTAACAATCTAGTCTACGTACAGCGGGGACCTCAGTTGGCGAACAGCAGTTGCACCAACATCAGTTGCTTAGCCTTACGCCGCCCTTCCAAAGAATCTCAGAAAGGCGGCGTGTAAGAGTTGGTATCCGAGCCTAGGCTCGACGTCGGACGACGGAACTTTTCCGCACCTCAATCATTCCATTAGGTACCTGTTACCTCCCACCGCATAAGTATTCTATCCGTCCAAATTTAGACATATGAGCAAATCTGAGAGCGGAAACCACTGTATTGGATGACATACTAACAATATTCTGCTTTTTATTATTTCCTTTTCCCTTTACCTTTTTTCAAGAACATTCGTTCATTTTGGGACAATAAGATTTCCACCAATGATGTGGTGTGTGTGTGTGGGGGGGGGGGGGTGAGAGAGAGATGGACACAAATATTTACTGAATGGACTTGAGCTCTGCTTACAATACATTCTTTTCAAGTGGGAGTTCAGCATTTTCAAAGATCACAACTTAAATAAATTGTGTACTCCTTCCCTTTTGCCAGTCATCCAATGACAAATAGGGGGGTGGACAAAATATATTCATAGCTAGAGGAGAAAAGAAAAAGAATGGTAGAAACAGATAATTGTCAATCCAACACTAAGTTTTGCCATTTGGTTTTGGTGAATTCTGAGGAAACTGATGATGGTATGGAGAAGCATGAGAACCATTTGGAATTGAAAGACTTCTAGGATGTTGTCCATTCCTCCCGAACGATCCTTGTGTTCTAACGCCGTTTCTGGTACTTGGACTTGATCCAACTCGGTCTGCTTGCATTGTCTGAAAATAGTAGGATGAGCTGGCCATGTCTTTAAGATTTGGCAACGGCTTCAAAGCTTCAACTACTTCACTCATCATAGGTCTCGCTTTGGGATCACGGCTAAGGCAGCGAGCAGCCAACTGCGCGGCTTTCTGAGCACCTTTTATAGAAAAATGTCCTTCAAGTCTAGGATCTACCAATCTGTAAAACCTTCTTCTTTCACCTAGATGAGGCCGCGCCCACTCAACAAGGTTGTGTTCCCCATTCGGCCGGTTCTTGTCCATCGATCTCCTACCTGTTATCATTTCAAGTAGAACTACACCAAAACTGTAGACGTCACTCTTTGACGTAAGATGTCCTGAGACAAATGAACGGGACAAATTATAATCAGTAAACAAATATCAAACAAACCGAAAATTCATCTGTGATTCAGGTCATCGAGCTGTACAGAAAGGTATTCAAAAGCAAGAAGAACCAATATAAAAAAAATTGTTGTTTCGAGCAGAACATCATCCAACTAGTACTTTGACTTGAGGTGACACATGAAAATTGAAGAAGTCGAGTCAACCATATGGGTAATTATTGTGTGAAAACCAAGATGTCAGTCGTACCTGTCATCACATACTCAGGAGCTGCATAACCATATGTTCCCATGACACGAGTGGAAACATGTGTCTTGTCACCCTCAGGACCATCTTTCGCAAGGCCAAAATCAGAAAGTTTGGCATTGTAATCCTGAGAGAGAGAAAGAGAGAGAGAGAGAGAGAGAGAGAGAGAGAGAGAGAGAGAGAGAGAGTCTATAATTAGAAAAGTTACAGGGGAAAGCTCTTTTCTTTTTCCAATATATTCAAAGTTCAAACATACCGCATCTAGCAGAATGTTGGATGTTTTGAAATCACGGTATATTACTGGTCTTTCTGCTTCCTCGTGAAGAAAAGCAAGACCTTTTGCAGCACCTAGAGCTATTTTCATGCGGATAGACCAAGGAAGAGGCATGGATCCTGCACATATATTCTTTATTAGCAGAGAATATGATGAACATAAAGATTTCCTGCAGAACGTACAATATATTAACATAAAGATTTGCACTAAAATTTCACAAGACTAGTGCGCACTATCACTACACTTCATTCAGACTGCAAAAAAGTAAATTATAAAAGCCTGAATCTTTTGGTTATTTCACCAAGCATGCTTCAAACAACAACCAGGAAATATAAGTATGATATCATTATCTTCCCATGACACCCCCCCCCTCCCCCCACAACCCCACCCCAACAATTTCACTTTTTTCTGTCCAGCCAAATAAATTGATGGCTACTAATGGCCGAACCACCCTCCATCTATCAAAAGCTCCAGCATTGCATCTCAAAGAGAAAGGTATTCAGATTCCTAGTATCTGACAGTGATCAAGACTTTTAGCAAGTTCATAGGAAGTTGAACACCAAGTCAAATGCTAAATCTTGTGTAGCTACTAACGTTACATTAAGAAAGAGAACCCAAGTCCAGATACCCAGTCTTAGTTGTCTGGCACGTAGCAAAACATTACCAATGCCATCTCCACATAGTTTTCCTAGCGTTTTGGGCTAGTCCAAGCCTATTGATCAAGATGTTCGACTCTGTTATCTTTTCATTCTTCAATTGCTATGTTTCCCATTGGGATCATTAATTTCTTGAATTAAACATCACCCCTCATAAAAAAATCCTCAAAGTACAAGAACTCATTTTTTTCCTTGATCCCTCATAAATTAAAGTACAAGAACTCATTTTTTCCCTTGATCCCAGTTGGTAAATATCACCTCCTTCTTCTTTTCTTCCTATCTGTAGCTGGAGCTGCCTTGCCCCTTTTTCTCCCTCCCTCCCTCCCTCCCTCGCTCATCCACATCATAGGTCACGGCCTCCACCATCAAACACAACGTCTAAGCTCAAATCCTATCTTTTAAATTAGTTTGTCAACTTGACTTATCGGCATTAATAAGAATCAACAGCAACAAAGTGTAATTCTTAGTAAATGATTTTTCTACCATTTTATAGGACCAAACACTTTTTTAAAAACAAGAAAATCTTCAATCAAACTTCTATGTCTTACCAAATCAACCTAGACATGTTTTTCTTCCTGTCTTGAAAGTTGAAAGAGTGGTATTTAAGCCTATCAAAATGTGATGTAGGACTACCAGAACTAATAAGTTTCTAGAATCAAATAACAAAAGCAGACTATAAAGTTTCCTCAAATCATTTCCTGGTCCTATAGGTCCTTGAGCTCCCCATGGCTTTATTTGGGAGTTGGGACCAAAATGTGCAAGAAAATTTGACTACCAAACTAATTCAATCCTCACTTTTATAGACAATCCAGTATCAGTTAATCTCGGAATAGAAAACGCGTAATGATCTGAATCCGAAATCAATAGCCGCATTGCTAATGTGGAAACCCCATATACCATTTGGATTTCAAAATTTACAAGGCTTTATTGCACTATGTCTTAAGAAATTTTCTATTAGAAAGAAATAAATTTGTCACATCCTATATTCATGGATAGCTCCAGAGCTTAAAGAGAATTCAAGTTTTATTCCGAAGTAGAGACCTTTGGAATTAAAGCAATTCTCACAAACAATGCGAACATTATGCACGTTAATAGTTCGTGTTCTCGCATATCCTTCCAAGATTAACTAGTGCATTCACAAGAATTATTCAGTAATATGTATTACGGACAACACATCTTTCAGGTAGTAATATGGAAAACACATCTTTTAAGAAGATTTATTTTCCTGCATATTAATCACTATCAAATATTTTCAAGAACACAAATATTAAGCTTAGTTACATACTCCTGAACAGATGGTTTTCCAAACTTCCTCGAGGCATAAATTCGTAAACTAATAGCCTCTGATCATCTTCAATACAATAACCGATCAGTTTGACCAAATTAGGATGAACGAGATCACCAAGGAAATTTACTTCAGCCTGCAAAATGCGATAACACTTAATACAAAACCAAAATTGAAAATAAGAAAAAGACAAATACAGAACTAAGGATTTTATAAACAAATGAAGAGAGCAGCAAACCAGCCATTCTTTGTGACCCTGAAGTCCATCATGATTTAGTGTTTTCACAGCAACAGTAAGCCCTGTCCCTGGTTTAACTGGTGCTGTCCCATTCTCTTCAATCCACCCCTTGAAGACGCAACCAAAACCCCCTTCACCAAGAAGGGATTCTGGTCTGAAGTTTCTTGTTGCCATCTTCAGATCATTAAATGCAAACTTTCGAAGCCGAGAAGAAACTTTAAGTTCTTCTTCAAGTTTGGAGGTGGAAGAATTACTTTCAGCATTACTAGTAGTTGTAGATGAAATAATTGGAGCAACAGGTTGATCTCTGCTTGTGTCATTCGTAGATTTACTCTCTGCAAACAACGATGCAAGAAGTTAGAATATAGGCAGATTTATTCCTTTAAATAGAAAGATAAGAAGTTAAAGCGTGTCAATTTTTGCCTACAATAAAGGGTTTAAACAATTAATAAGAGCTACAATTGTACAAGTAGTCCAAAAAATAATAATTTCACAAGGTTATCAGTTATTTATTGATCCGTTATCATAATGTCAAGAGATCTCTAACTTCAACTGCATACTGATAATTCATGTGATAAGAAAATGGACATTAGACCTAACTCAACCACAAAAGCTAGTTCATAAGGTGAGTATTATCCAAAACCATAAGTTTTTTTGTCGAAGACCTTAAAAAGAGATAACTCATTCCGTCAAAAAACCCACCCTTATGCCAAGACCTGAACATTTGAAGCACGGACATAACATGGGGGCACGACATTGGAAAACACAACAATAGTAATGAGTGTAGTATTAATGTAATGAAAAGAAAATGGACACTGAACCTAACTCAACCCAAAAAAAATTAGCTCATAAGGTGAAAATTATAAGAAGACAACTGTTCGTTCCCTTAACCAATGTGGAATACTTTGACACAATGAATCAAATTTGCTTTTTTTTCATAGATGCTAAGAGTGATCTAATTTGCATTATTGAAACAAGCTACATAAACAGAGAAGATATTAACTTCTATTGCAACCAAAATAGTCCTCATACTGTGGGCTAGTGTTAGCAATCACCAACTTCTCTCACTCGGTATAATTTTACAACTAGACTTGGCAAGAGTCACATGAACACCAAAAGGCAAGAACCCAAAGATTGATACAATTAAGGGTTTTATAGAAGCAATTAAGGGTTTTAAAGAAGCAGGATTCAGATGAAGTGAAAAGACAAGAACCCAAAGACTAAGACAAGAGGGGTGCTAATGAACCCTGAAATCAGTTGTAAGTTCTCTCATTCATCAGATAATTGCTACCCATGCTAGAAAGTTATATTCACAAAGAATAAGGATGGGACACTATATAAAAGAGCCCGGTATTGTTTCCTTTCTTCCCACAGGCAGGTGACTGCAAATTAAGTAGCTCTTTCAGTTTCACATTATACAAGCTAATTTCTGGCTATTGAATTACACCCTCCACGCGCAAACATGAAAGCAAAGAATACCCAACCACATGACAAGTATAAGCGGCTTAGTTGCAATAGCATTTTAATACAAATATGAAAATTATCACCCTAACAACAAATGTACCTTTGCAATGAAAGGTTTAGCAGAAGTTCCTGTGTTCTACTCTAGGAAGGCTTCGAGCAATTTTCCAAATTCAGCAGTCATTCTTTAGATTGGCTCCAGTATAACCATTTCGAGTTAACATCATCAACTACTACCAACAAACAACAAACCTAAGTGGGACTTGGGGAGGGTAGTGTGCATATACAAGAAGGCAGGGAGCTTGTTTCCGATAGACCCTCGACTAACATCATCAACTATTACCAGTACAAGAAATATGGGCAAGCCAACTTTGCACCTCTATTAATTTACCAACTAATTATTGCATAACAATTGACCAACCTCAAGGCATTTCACTAGATAAAAGCATGGCACACAACATCAATAACCAAAAAAACATGCCTTTGGTACTAAGACAAATTTCTTCAAAGAATTCAAAGAAAACAAGGGCAATTAGAATTTCAAATCATTAATTTTTTCATGCAACTTTCTACAGAGTGAGTAAAAGTGTTACCACAGTTGGTGCTGCTGATGCCACTGATGGAGCTATCAACTTTAGATCTTGAAGAAATACAGCTACCAATAAACCACAACTTAGTCCAACATCCAGTAGTTTCCTCTTCAGCAACTTCTTTATTCTTCTTCTTCCCCTTTGATTTCCCTACATCCCAAGATTCCCCTTTTACACCATCATCATTACCTAATCCCATATTTTTCATCTTTAAAATCAAACTCAGATATCATCAAACCAAACCAAGACACCAACTTTCAACCCCACCTCCCTCATCCACCCCCTCGGCCTAATAAAAATGTCAACTTTTCTCTAACCTATACCCTAAAATCACCAAAAATCCCTAAAAATAAAACAAATAACTGAAACCCCAGTTCCCTAAATCACCCAAAAAAGTAAATACACAAACCCAGAAAACAAAAAAAATCCAAAAATCCCTCCTTTTTCAGACCCAAATTTCCAAGAAACTCAGAAGAAGAAGAAAAGTAAAAAACAGATGAAATAGCTCAAACCCAGCTAAAAAAAATCAAGCAAATATGAGATTAAAAATCTATAAAAGAGCTAACTTTGATTCAGATCACATGCCCTTATTCTTGACCTTTACAAAGTAGAGAAGTTATAGCACCAAATACTGTGCAAAGCAAAGCTGGAATCAGATAATAATCCCACTTCAAAAAAGTGCAAACCCCAAAAATGTCTGCTCCCTTAAAGATATTGAAATCTCAACGAAAGACTCAAATATGCTGAGTGCTGACCAGTTCTTGGCTTCTCAATAGGAAAAAGTAAAAAGGAAAAAGAAATATACAAAAGAATTGATATTTTATATATTTCACCACAGTGTATTTTATATCTAATGTGGAATATATGTTTTAGTGTGGTAGTATTATAATAGGAGTATATAATAAAGTTTTAACAGTAGCACTTTTGGTCCTTCAATTATTAATAAATTTTGATTTTAATCCTTATGAAATGTCTAAATAGGTACATTTAACTTCTAATTAATTAAACAAGTGACTATCTCTTGCTCTCTCACTTTCCTTCACTTCAGTTTTCTCGGCATTTTATTGTTGTTAGTGCTTTATTTCTTTTTTCGTGACATCGAAAGTGTATTGGAAATAATATTTATACCTTCCCAAAGTAAGAATAAGGTCTGTGTATGCACTATCAAGAATAAGGTCTGTGTATGCACTACTCTCTTCAAATCTCGCTTGCAGGATCTCATTGGATTTTTTTTTTGTTGTTCTTGTTAAACGAGTATTTTTAATCTCTTTACTTGTTATATTTATAAACTTATACTTCATTCGGTCCATAATAAGTGATTATTTTACCTTTTTATTTTGGTCCAAAATAAATGTCAATTACATAATCAAAAAGAAATTAAGTTTTTTTCAAAATTTGCCTGTATCTACATATTCCAATGTGTCAAGGTAACAATTAATTAAGGTTAATTTAGTAAATATATTTTTTTCTTTAGGAGTTCGTATTTCTTCGATAGATGTGCCAAAGGTAAAGTAGTCACTTATTGTGCATAAGAGGGAGCATAGTTATCAACTATTCTATCATTAATCACCCCTGTGTTATATTACGCTTGTATAGTTGCTTCATTTTTGGCGATAATATAATTCTATAAATAATTCAAATGTAACATATTTCCTATGTAAAAGGACCAAAAATGTACAATCCTATTAACTGAGGGGTAAGAGCACTTATTAAATAGTACACGGACTAAAGTCAAAATTACAAATAACTAAGGAATCAAAATTGCTATTATCCAATAAAATATGATTAATAATTAATAATTCAAAAATGAAAATTTGAAGTGATAAGGGAAATAAACCTATGAGTTATCGGCGCTCTTACCTTTTTCTTGCAATGGAATCGAAGACCAAGAAAAGCATATTAGGGGGCTGCCCGGAAAATGTGGTCAGGGAACTTGAGCTGCCCGAAATACCCATGTGGAAGTTGACGGTATTTAAGGTATGTTTAGAATGAGATAAAATGTTTTTTATTATAAATTAAAAATATTTACCATGAAAAGCATTCTATCTTTAAAAAATACTTTGTTTGACTAATTTTTAGTACTTAGTAGGACTTAAAATGTGTAACCTATAATAGTTTTACCAGATGACAACTAACTTATTTGATTCGAATCATGCAACAAATTAAATTAATTTATTTGATACAAATCAATATACTTTCTCCATAATAATACAAATGTGTGCGAAGCTTAAATTAGTTAAGAACCAAGAAATGCTAAATTGTCATCCTTAGCTTATAACATTTAATTGCTAAATAAAATTCTTTTACTTAATAAAAAAATTAGTTATAACCCAATAATTAATTTTACGGTATGTAAAAACAAATATAATATACATACTACTTTGATCATATGATATAAATATTTCTACGAACAAAGTGTTAATATATTTTACAATAGCGGTTAAATATTTACACAAATAAAAAACTTATGTTCATTCTAATTAGCAAGACGTTTGGTGTTCGAGAGAAATTAACCGACATCAGTGTTAGCAATTTTTTTTTTTTTTTTTGTAACTAAAACTTTTATTACCAAGTAACAAATTTATAAACTTTTATGTAGCGTGTTCTGGACATACATACCAGACTAAGCTACTACTTCTTTTTATGCTTTCTACAATCTTATCGATACATTAGTCTAAAGGATAGGATATGAATTCGACTCTTTCAACCTTTTCTCCAGACATTTTTTTAGCACTTCCTATGTCATGGATGTCCTTTACTAAGCTCCTTGTAATTACTTCGGCATTGCTTTCTAACTTCTTTGAAAATTTTTGTGTTCCTTTATTGCCAAATGTAGTATATGCTTTCAATTAATACCATTCTATATATCTCAGTCTTTGCATTTTTTCTCAGTAATATTGCTCAATCCATTTTAGTTCGTGCTTCCGGTCCATAACTGGCCTATTCATTTTCATCCATCTTAGCATAGCAGCCCATATTTTCATTGAGAATGGGCACACAAAGAATAAATGGTAAATATTCTCTACCTCTGCCTTGCACAATGGACATGTCTCATCTTCAACACAACCCCAAACTTTCAGTATATCTCTCGTTTGAAGTCATTTGTGAACTGTCAAGTATCCCACAAAGATCCATTTTGGTAAACTTACATTGTTCCAAATGATCTTTCGCCGTGTCACTTTGTTGTATTCTCCTCTTTTCTTCAGGTACATATCTTTCACTTTGAAGTTTTGCATTTTGAGTACATCTTTTTCTGAATAGCCAGCTTCTTCAAAGTACTTCTTAGTTTTGAAAATTTTCTAGATCACCCATGAAGTCTGCTTAGGTTCAGTCCCTCAACCAAGATTGTATTTCTTATAGTAAGCATGAATCAATTGTACCCATAACTTGTCTTTTTTTTTTTGCTCAGATTCCATAGTAGTTTGCACATTGCAACCTTGTTCCATATGCCTATATCCATCAAGTTCAAACCACCTGCTACCTTTTGGTAACACAGCTTGTCCCATACAATGAGGGCATTCTTTATCTTCTTCATATTTTCTGTCCATAGAAACTTCTTGCATATACTCTCAATTACCTGTATTTGAGACCAGTATACTTGGATCGAAAATAGTATACTTTTAATAAGTTGCACTCTTCCTGCATACGTTATAAATTTAGCAATTCATGTCTTGATTCACCCTACCATTTTCTTAAGCAAAGGTTTGTACTATATCATTGTCATCCTTTTAGTGCTCAAAGTTACTCATTAATTGTGTAATATTAAGAGGTTTTATAAGGTATATTGGGATCTGCTCTAAAAATAAAAGAACTATTAGTAGAAATTATTTTTTTCTTTTAATGGACCTTATATAGCGTGAATTAATACATTACAGTTACTAAAAATAGGGTAGGAAATTGAAAAATAAAAAATTAAAAATAAAGATGAACTATGGTAATTTAAGGATTTAGCATCTAAAAAGAGAGGCAAAATACATAAGTAACCCCTGAACTATGAACTAAATCTCTGTTATATATTTTTTTACCACGAAAATCATCTTACATACTCAGCCTTTTTTAGAGTATGTCTACTACACACCAATATTTGATAAATTCTTTAAAATATGTGTAAAGTCACGCACCAATTAGATTGTGACACGTGTTATTATTCTTTTAAAAAAATTAAAATATGTAAAATTATAATTATACCCTTTACCATCTTCCTCTTCTATCTCTTTCTCTTCGCGGACGAGTTATCTTTCTCGCGCGACAACAACCAGACCTCTACCATCTAATTCAAACAAAAACTAGAAGCCCCAATCAAATGCTCCTAGCTAATTTTCGAGATACAAAATTTCAATACCAAATATTGGAACCTTTTGCTGAAAACTTATTATGATTTAATCCAAACGACAAAAATAATTAGGCGTACTAGAATATTAGTTCTTCTTAACCAAACCTACAACCCTCTCCAATGGTATATAATAGTAAGTGGATTCCTTCATGATTGCCCAGGGGCGGACCTATGTTTGGGGGTGGGGGGCCGGGCACCCGTTGGCCTCGGTAAAAATATTGTGTATATATTCTATATATATAAGTTAATACAAGAAGGAATCCTATAAATATATTATGCTGCACCCTCAGTCACAAAGATTAGGTAGAAGAGTTGGTTTGTAGAGTAATTGGCTTTTTGAAGACCCAAGTTTGAATATCAGATTCAACAATAAAACTAATATTTTTGATTGGGTCTCATTTGGTAATGTCAACGCCAACAGACCTACTATAGTGTATTTGATTTAATTTTTTTCAATTGACCCACCTCTTTTACTTTTAGTTAAATCCTTACATCAAAAGCTTCGTCTACAATTATCTTTCCACACAAAAAACTTCTTCCTTAATTTTCAAAGCCCATATGCAACCACTAGGTATTAGTCCGCCTAAAGCCATCGAGTAATTATTTCCGTCGTGACCCTACTGCCTATAAATATTGTGAAGGTACTGTTACAGTGCACCCACTACCTTTAAATCCTAGGTCCGCCTCTTTGTTGCCCCCAACACGTGTAAGGGAAAAGAGGAAGAGAAGAGAAAAATATGCTTTAATGGTGAAGGTATGGTGATTTTTCGATAGGTTAGTGTTGATTGATTTTAGGATGGTGGAGAAGTTGTGGAGCATCAATGGTGGACGATGGAGAGGTCTGGATGGGTCTCGACAGGTAGGTGGTGGATTAGTTTAGAAAAATAAAAAAGAAAGAAACTAAAAAAAAGGAAAGAAAGAAAGAAATTTTATTGTAATAGTTGGATAAATTTCACTAAATTTGAATAGTTTAAATAAAATATCAGACATATAATTTTTTACTGTTCAGATGCCTTATATAGTTTGTAAAACACACGCAAACCATGTAGACAAAGAGGTATATATTAGACACCCTCTAAAAATATTGAGTGTATAAAATAATTTTCATAATAAAAAAATATGTAACATAAAATTGGTCGAAAGCTCAGGGATAACTTATGTATTTTACAAAAAAGAGAAAAAGCGATCAGTTCATGTAGTGGGAAGTGGAAAGTTGGGCAACTATAGGGCAGGAGAGAGAATGTGACGGTGAGGGACCCACTTGTTGACATGTCAATCTATGAGTTGGCAGCTCAAATCACGCGCTTGAGTGGTGATATTACCGGTGCTATTATTATTATTATTATTATTATTATTATTATTATTATTATTATTATTATTATTATTATTATTATTATTATTATCTAGTAGTAATTTTTTTTCCGTGATAATTTCTTTTTTCCTTTCCTCTGATTTGAGCTTTGGTGGGTTTTTAAGTATACACCCCTGGAACCACCAAAGTATGTGGTGCAGTGGATGAGATCGCTTTTCCCTTAATCAGAGGTCTCGAGTTCGAGCCCTGGGTATGGAAAAATCCTTGGTATGGAGCTCTTCCGCCGAAAGGGACCCTACGTGGCGCGAATCCGAATATAGTCGGGCTCTAATGTGAGTACCGGACACCGGGCGAGAAACCAAAAAAAAAGTATACACCCCTAAAGACTTTGTTTTTTATTAATTAAGTATTAGTACTATTTTTAATTTTTAAACTCCAGCAAAAAGTTTTTTTTGCGATATTGTCCGTACGTCCTCACCCTCCCAACATTTCTTAGTTTATTAGCAAGATTATTATATTAGATCAAATAATATACTAGCAAGTCTTTAGTTTGGACTATCTCAACTTATTAACTGATATTTTGATTAAATAGATATTTTTTATCACATTTCGTGTTCGCTTATTCACAGAAAAAAAAAAACTAATTTATGCGCAAATGACGAGTTAGCCCAATACTCTTTTTACTTAAAAAACAATGAAACTAATTTTCTTAACCAATTCCTTTAGCTCATATCATTCTCGTTATAAGAAGGCATTCTACTATATATATATATATATCGTTAAATATCAGGTAAGAAAGAGAAGGAAAAAAAGGAAAGAAGTAGATTATTACAAACATTGACATCTGAAATGATAAATTCAACTGTTAAAATTTTATTGTTAAATAAATAGTTTAAAATTAAAGAGTTTTTAATACAGAAAGACTGACTTTAAGTTGAAAGGGTGCAATAATATAAAATGGAACAGAAGAAGTTGGTAAGATTAGTAATATGGAAAATAAGATAAGAAATATGTTACAATATATTAAATTATATGGATTGTGTAAAAAATCGATTCTCTAATAGTGCTTATATAAGCTAATTCCAAGTTTAATGATGTATTCTTACCTAAGCAAATTAATTCCAAATACATACTTCTTGTCAGGAAATCTTCAAATGAATTAAATATTAGAATCTATATATCTGACCTTACTAGTTGGGATTTAAAGCTGCAGTCATCAATTATTGTTAAATTATTTGTTATATATAAATAAAAGTTTTGCAATAAGTAAGTTAGATTGAGAAAGTGTACGTAAAATTCACTAGTGCAATCTTTATACTTTTGCCAGATAAACTTTTACCTTTTCTTTTTCGCTAATGCCCTCTTCTTCTTTTTCCTTGAATTATAATTCATACCAACAATTAGGCTATATTCAAAATAAGCGGCTAGCTGTGTAAAGAAAGGGCTTTAAGGTCGAAGAAATATGACGCTATACTTTGTACATAGGTAACCAAATACCGAAGGTAACGTATCGTATAAAATCTCCTAACTCATCATCTTTTGTACCAAAAATTATTTATATTTGATAGTTAAAAAATATATAAATTTTATATAATTTTTGTAAGTATAATATATATATATATATATATATATATATCGGCTATTATTTTCAGAGCAATTATACAATGTTATTTTTCTAATACTTATGTACTTTTTAACTTGTAGCCGCTTTGTCTTTCTGTTTTCACCCGCACCCACTTTTTAAAAAAAAATCAGCTTCCTTTTCTCCTCCCCTCCTCCTCCTCCTCCTCCTCCTCCTCCTCCTCCTCCTCCTCCTCCTCCTCCTCCTCCTCCTCTTCTTCTTCTTCTTCTTCTTCTTCTTCTTCTTCTTCTTCTTCTTCTTCTTTCTTGTGTTGTTGGTGCTGCTAAAGCAACTGTATAATTGAATTTCACATCTTCCATTGTTTCATTAATGATTTAATCTGGAGGTCACTGCTTAGTCCCCTACGACACATTATTTTTTATAATAAAAGGCAACGACACTAATATTAACTAGTAACAATTAGAAAAAGTCAGGATATTGAACATCTTGTCATAGTTCACAGAAGATTTGATATAAGTGAGGATTCTTGACCGATGGCGACTCAATTAATGAGACTGTTAGCATTTGTGAGAAAAATTGTACAGTTTTTAGGGCTGAAGTTTTCTAATTACACATAGAAACTTCAGCTCTAGAGCTGAAGTTCGTGAGTTACAAAACAAAAACTCAAGCTCTAGAGCTGAACTTCAGGCCCGACTACTAAAATACTGAAGTTTTGTGTGATTGTCTTTGCTACTTCAGCCCCATGTGCTGAAGTTATGCGAAAAAGCGGGTACGCTTGCAATGTTTTTTGCAAAATGAGCACAAATTCAAATGTGGCACAAAAAACGAGTACAAATGCAAATGTTCCAATATTTACATGATTCCGAATCATTGGAATATTAGTAAAATAAAATTATTAGTGGCCGGTTTGAATAGTTCATTATTTTATACTTGAAGAGGAAATACTGAAATTGCTCTTGTCCAGGAGCTTTCTATTTTACATACTTATGTTAAATTTTCACTAAAAGTGTGTGTTAAGTGAAACACTACTGGCAAAATTTCAATATTTACAACAACAAGAAATTGCTCGAAGAAAATTTCAAGTTCAAACAAAACTTGATCAACATGTAACAGTCAAATAGTAATTCAAATAACTCAAGAAATACATCTAAATGCCTACTAAATAACTCACTTTTCAACTAATTCAAACCATTAGCAAAGTGGTCAAGATTCTTGAATATAAAATCAAATAAATATGATAAGTATGAGTGCGGTATGAGCCTCAAGTGTGTCTACAATAAGGATAATTTAAGAAAAGATGTAGAAGAAAAAAAAGGTTATCCTAAAGGTATGAGAAATTGAGAAGCAAATTAAATAAAAACAAGAAGACCTTTTTAATGTATGACACATATAGGCATATCCACTTCAAGTTCTTATTAATTTTATTTATATCTAACACATGACACATACTTTAATTAGTTGCTATTGTCATTTTAATGGTGCGGCTATTTTGTCAACTCTTATGTTCCCATTATTTTGTCTTAGTTTCAAACAGTAATCTTCCACAAAAACCTAACATCATTGACAATTTATTGATTGTAAGATGACTTAGCCTTCTAGCTGTCAACAATTTAGTGCAAATGTTTATGGATGTGCAACAAGGCATGCAAATATTGTGAATTATGATTATGTTTTAGATTTTTAAATCTTTTTTTTTGTTGAGATTTCAGCTAAGATGAGATATTATTTATAGCTATGCCTCGGACTTATTATGACATTCTTTTCGTTGTTTAATAAGTAGTTTATTGGAAATGTTTCAGCTTGATGGTAGTAGTTCATTGGGTGTGAAATATGACTTGTGATTTTGATTCATGATAGTGCTATACATAAATCTATACTTTTAGTGTTACCATGCAAAACTTTTCGTTCAGATTGATAAGAATGGACATTGGGCCTAATTCAATCCCAAAAGCTATTGACGAGTCAACACAGTTGTGTTGTTGCAATTGTAAAACCATTGGTCATTTACCTTTGAGATCTAAATTCTAAACCTCAAAAGGTTAAAATGTGAAACAATTATAAAATAACTTAAATACAATTCAACAGAAAAATGCAAGAGAAAATAAGTTTGTGTCCAAACATAATAAGTAACATATGTACATAACAATATATACAACATGTGTCCCATTAGTAACCATATATAACAGCGTAAGAACAGAGTAACATGAGATTAGAACTTAAGAGGGTTATTATATTCGAAACGTGGTCAGAATACAATTTTCTAATTTGCAAATTCAAAGGTTAATGTTTCTGTCACGCACGTAAAATGTGGCTCGCAGGTCAGCAGCCTTATTGAAAAAATCACCTGACCATAACCAGCTCGACATGACTTAAGTAGGTCATGACCTTATCTACCACTGTGCTTCTGGCCCAGCTAGCTCTTCTTCCGATTGATACGTCAACTCCTTCTCCCCCCTCCTTTTTATTTTATTTTTTAAAGAATGTATTTTTGAACATAAGCCACTAGGGTACATTAGATTAGAGAATTTCTATTGTTAGATAGTCCTTTAAATACTCGGTTGAATTTTTATGAATTCAAATAGAACATTTATGACATACAACCGGTCAAAACTAACTTGGAATTGAACCGTCATAGTTGTTGTAGTAGTAGTCGGCAGCGAAGCTAAGGCAGATGCGGATTCAGAATTTTAGAAGGATGAGTGTACCATTATCCGACCCACCATTTGATTTGATTCTTTAAAACTTACCTTGGAGAACTATCAATAATAACATCATTATTTATAGTTATAAGTATTAAACTCAATATTTAATTTAAGGATATATTAAAGGGTGAACCCAAAAATAGAAGAATGCATGGAAAAAAGAAAAGAAAAGAAAGATAGGGCATGAAATTTGTACAAATTAGGAAAAAATGAAAAAGAGAAATAGAAAAATGATTGAGGAGATGGAAGATAGGCAAGTGGATTCGAACACAGAGACCTAGGGGTCAATGGTGCACAAAGCTACCACTGCACCAAATGCTCTTTTGACCATGAGTTCCCATATAGAAAATTAATTACTTTATCAGAAAAAATATTCATGCGATATACAGCCTAATGAGGGGAGTATTGGTGCACGTGCCCATGCCCCTCCATGTGGATCCGCCTCTGAGCTAAGGAATGCAAGAGATTTGGAATTGTCTTCACTAGAAAAATTGTGATGTATATAGTAGATGTTGAATCTCCTGGATACAACCTAGGAGTTCTTGTATGTTTACTTTTTCATATTTTGAATTTTCTTAGTGTAAAATCTAGCTCATCATTAATAGCAATACTTTGAATATAAAAATTTGGGCAACTAGAGTGAATGTTAAAGATGTTCCCTCAATGTGGGGAAATCATGGAATGAAAAAACGGGGAAGCCTAGTGAAACTAGAATCATTTGGAGGGTGTGTATGGGTCAACATCTGATCAGAGTAATCTCTTCTAAGAGGGAATACCTAAGAGCTGATTAGGCCGAGGTCACGCTTAAGGAATAACATATTGGCGAGCTCAGTAGTTAAGGTCGAGGCCGAGCACTCAGATCGGCACAAACGGCTAACTAGTTTAGTAATAAAGAAGATGTTTTTAAAGAAATATTGTACAGAATATTCTCTGCATTTATACTTTCAGTTAGGTAGGGGAAATGCCTCGTATAAGTAGGAATAGATAGAGAAGAAAAGGGTATGTAATATTCTATATGATAAGCTCTCTATTGAAATGTTGACTCTCAAGTAACTATAGGCATTGTCTTTACAAAAGATTCGATTTGTTGTTGGTCCCAAACTTATCGCATCAAATCTAAGAAAGCTTTCTATATTCTCACGTTTGATTGCTCCATCATTGTCAGAGAGAGAATCATCCACCTTATTGAATATTTGGGTGAGTCATTCTCTCTATATTTTTTGCCATTTATCATATTTATTGCTTGTCATTATTCTCACGTTCATTCATAGCAATATCATTAAACACCCATTGGTATTTAATAGCCTTGAATACAGTTTTACATTATTGAAATCTATTAATATTATATCTAGGATTTATTATTATATTTAACTAGAATATGCCCATTATCATCTTATTTAATTAGTTTAACAAAAAGAATTAACACTTTTGGTCAAAAATTTTGGCGATGTCTGTGATAGATCTAAAAAGTGCACAAAACTTTGCAAAAATCCCGAATTTCCTTGTTTGCACAAATCTGACATGGCAGGCAACTGAGAGGAAAAGAGAAAGGCGATAGCCGACCTTACTGCCAATCTTTTCAACACCATTAACGAAATGGACGAAGTGAAGGGTGAAATACATAACACCAAACACCTCTCCCAGGCGAAATAGCTCGCCTCCACGTCTCGGCAGCATCACGACCTCGCATGGAAAGGGCGCCTTACATCCACGACAGAAGAGGCACCACTAGCGGGGAAAAAGTTACTTGAGACATGGTTGACAAATATGCTAACCAGCTTCCTTAACAAGCTTGCTCGGAGGTCGAATAGGGAAGAAACAAGAGTTGGTGTTGCATCACCAACTGACAAAAAACATGTTCCCCCTTTCCCACACCAGGTATCACTCACAATGTTAGTGATGTAGGTAATGACACCCTCACATCCATACCAAAAACCTTCAAAATGCCATCGTACTTGAAAATATATGATGGCAGGATGGACCCGGAGGATCATGTGACCCACTTTATCACTATAGTAAAAGGAAATAAACTCGCAAAAGAACAAATATCATCCATATTGCTGAAGAAGTTTGGAGAAACCCTAACCGGAGGAACCCTGACTTGGTACTCACAATAACCTGCCCATTCCACATAAACGTTCGAAATGGTAGACAAGTTTGTCACCACTCATGTCGGGTCCAAAAAAGCAGAGGTGAGGGTGAATGACATATTTTCCATTAAGCAATCATCTGGTGAAAGGCTCAACAACTTTTTCGCTCGATTTAGTCATGTAAGAATGACCCTTCCAAATGTATCTGAAGGAATAGCGGTAGTCACTTTCTATAACAGGCTAAGAAAAAATGGGCTGCGGGCGATCAAAAAGTTGCTAAGCCGACTCATGGAATACCCTCCAACCACTTGGGACGAGATACACAACGCTTATCGTGCCGAGGTAAGAGCCAACGAGGACGATCTCAATGGACCTACCCAAAGTCTAACCTTGGTCCAAATGGAGTCTAGGAAAGACTGGATAAACGATAGTAGGAGGGATCTAGCGTGATCCTGACCTAATCGAGAAAGACATCAACCTTATGTTAGAGGCAACCTCATGCCACCTCAACGCCATGATGAAGGTCCATCTAAGCCGCGAATGGGAATTCACCGAAATGAGAGAGGTATGCCCCTTTATTATCATCTCATAATTTTTGGCGTTTCCCTCCAGAATAGTCTACGCACTGGAGAAGCTCGGCCCAAAAGTGAAATGGCCACCGAAGATGAGATCCGACCCGAACATCAGAAAGTCAAATGCCCTGTGCGAATTCCACCAGGAAGGGGTTCATAAAGCCGAGGACTGCATCGTGTTATGACACCAATGTTATGGATCCAATATCCACAATCCAATACAGAAATAACACATTGATATATTGATATGATAACAAAGGAATTACACTGAAAAGTAACAATAACTGAAGATAGTAACAGAAAGAAAGGGGATGAGAAGACAGAGCCACATAGAGAAATAGATGAGGAAGAGAGAGACTAGAGAGGGGAAGTTTCTAACAATATTTTGCCTCATCACTTAGAGCGACGACACTCGGGATCAGTAGGAACATGTGCCGCAATGGTATCTAGAATAGTGTCTTTAGATTGATCCGATAATTCCACGAACGCCTTATGCACCTCATTGTTGTTGTATACAGATGGATCAACAAAGTATTATGGAAAAGGGAAGTCAGCATGCTCTCCGTTTTCATCTAAAATCGAGTGACAGATCTCCTCTCTCGCGTGAGTTTCCAAAATTTCAGCACTATCATATTCACTTGGTATTCATGCATTCTCGTCATACCCCTCTGGTTTCACTGCATCTGGTGTTGGTAGCATTGTTCCAGCATCTACAAAAATATCAGTATGCATATCCGACTTTTCCCCAAACACCTTGTGGTCAAGGTAGGAGTTGTTGTAGTCTGATTGTGCATTCCAAGATTAGGGCAAAAACGAGTTGGTCATAGTGCACAATGGCAGAATAGCCGCACCTTGTGTCGGATAATAGTCTACTATTGTAAGTTGTCGGAGAAAGGATAAACGCTCCTTAGGTGCATCCCGATTCCAAAAATGAATAAACAATTTGGCCACAAAGTGCTCCCAATATGCAAGTTGTTTGTTTCGATATAACCAACAATACCAATCCAAAGCCTCGCCATCCAAATATAAAGAAGCCAACGACAATTTATGATCAAAAAAAATATTATAGTGGTTGAAATATTGTTCTACCTAGAATACCCATGCCTTAGGGTTATCGCCATTGAATCTGGGTATTGTCACTGATGTAGCTTCCACAGACGAATACAAACCAAAGCAAGAATGTTGGATGTTGGGGTCTACCATGGTAGACAAGTCAATGAAAGCACCACATAAAACACAATTTCTTGCAAATGTTGTAAGCAAACTAGATCCAGGATCAAATGGAAAATCCAACCCCAAACGGTCAGGTGGAAATAAACACAAAGTTAAGATATGAATGGCATAACTAAGTCCACTAAAGTGATTAAATATACCTCTATTTTTATTTTGGTCGCAATTACAATTTAAAAGTATACAAGACATCTCCTTCAAGCATTGGGCTAGCGCATGTCCATGTTGAGTATTAAATATGACTAGGTCACCAGAACAAGAAAATGTAAAACCAATCCATGATTAAGGTTTCACTATCGTTGCAGGAACAAATTGCAGTATTTCTTTTCCAATAGTAACAATTTTCTCTTCCTCATTATTGTCTTTATTTTCAAAAGCATTAGCACAGTCATTTGAAGAGGCAGTGTTCGAGCCAAGGAATCGTCAGACGGTCCATAAAATAGAGCCAAACCCTAGGAGCATCATCCAACAAAAAAAAAAAAAAAAACACAGTGGCAAATACCTTAAATTTTTTTGTGGAACCAAATAGTTTATGCTACTATCAATTCTTTCAGCAAGTCTAGAAAGCATGTAGAAAGAACGAACAATAAAATATCTAGCACAATATCGATCATCAAAAGCAACTCCCAAATAGAACATATTGGCGAACATTGTATGTATTTCGGAATTGAAATTTCAAAGGTGTTCACCAAGGGCACTTGAAAGAGTTGATGAGCGATCATGGAAGGGCCAACTTCGCCCGAGTGCGAGAAAAACACCAGGGACCACCAAAACCACCTTCCCCAGTTCAGACCATTCAAATAATCATCGGAGGAGGCGATGATGCATTTATCAACACCGTAAAGTTCGCCACCACCTACAAACTCAAACAATTCATCACCCACGAACGATATGACAAACTTAAAGAAAGTATTATCTTTGATAAGCCAGATACCCACAGTTTGGTCTTTACTCACTATGACGCTCTTGTCACTACTTTACGTGTCCTTGATACTGATGTAAAATGTATTACGGTCGATGATGGAAGTAACATGTGCATTATCCATCCTCGAGTTCTCACCTAAATGAAGCTCGAGGAAAAGATAGTGCCACATTGCATCACGCTGACAGACTTTACAATGTAGTTGAGCGGACATCTAGAGAAACCACAATGCCCGTCCTGGTTGGCGTCATCACTTTAGAGACCATGTTCCGCACCATGGACCATGATACAATGTACAATGCCATCATAGGCCAACTACGAATACACGTCATGAAAGTCGTCCCCTCTAGCTTATACCAAGTCATCAAATTTTCCATCCCCTAGGAAGTATTTTGCATCCGAGAAGAGCAACACATGGCCCGTGAATGCTACTGCATCGCCCAAGACTGCACATACACATAATAATTAAAAGAAAATATCGAGGAGGCACAAAAATTAACAAAGTCGGGGTCAGATAGCGATAAAAGGAAAGACATCATCAGAGACCCTAAAATCATAAAAGCCACAAGGTCAACCGTAGAGGACCTTGACCCCGTCCAACTAGATACGCCGGCCACAGCAAGAAAGATCTCATCGGCCATAAGCTCCAAGATCTGGGTAAATTTTGCCAGTTCTTAAAAAATAGCATAGACCTATTTTCTTTTTCACATGCACACATGCCATGTATCTCAAAGGAGATAGCAACTCACAAGTTGAATGTTGAGCATTTTTACCCCCCAGTTAGGCAAATTAGATGATAGTTCAACTTTGAAATAAATGACGCAGTTCACAAAGAGGTCAAAAAATTATTAGTGAACGGTTCTATTAGAGAATCAAAGTACCCTCAGTGGACCGCCAATGTGGTCATGTTGAAAAAGAAGAGCGGAAAGTGGTGGATGTGTGTAGACTTCACAAATCTGAATAAAGCCTTCCCAAAAGACTCGTTCCTACTTCCCCATATCGAATAACTCATCGACGTTACAGTCGGGCACGAACTGCTGAGCTTTTTAGATACCTACTTGAGCTACAACCAAATCCTTATGGAGGAGGAGGACCAAGAAAAAAACCACCTTCATCACCCACCAGGGGACATACTACTACATGGTGTGCTGTTTGGGTCGAAAAATGCAGGGGCAACATACTAGAGGCTAGTTACCAAAATGTTCAAAGATCAACTTGGCAAGACTATGGAAGTATATCTAGACGACATGTTGGTCAAGTAAAAAAGGAAGGAAAACCATATCGACCACTTGAGAGAATCCTTCGACATACTCAGAAGGTACGACATGAAATTTAACCCCAAAAAATGTGTTTTCGACGT
Organism: Nicotiana noctiflora; assembly: GCA_032618575.1. Taxonomy (NCBI): domain Eukaryota; kingdom Viridiplantae; phylum Streptophyta; class Magnoliopsida; order Solanales; family Solanaceae; genus Nicotiana; species Nicotiana noctiflora. Next base: position 66,576 of record JASVEL010003037.1, on the reverse strand, counting down.
AACCTCTGAAATTCTTGGTATCACAATGAGGCATAGAGGTCAATCTCGACCAAATCAAGGCTATATAAGGAATCCGAGAAAGTCTAACCAGCAAAAACAAGTGCAAAAGCTGACCGGTTGGATAGCCGCCTTGTCAAGATTCATCTCGCGGACCTCCGATAAGTTCCATAAATTTTTTGGCGTACTTAAAAAGGATAATAGACTCCAATAGAATTATGAGTGTGACACACCCCAAGCTCGGTAGCGCGACTGTGCTCAATCGAGTGAACCCGACCGAGAAAGCATGTTAGATACTTTCTACCCAACTCACTTAAAATCAAGAGAAGGCATGTTTTCATTAATTAGGAAATATGAGATCATAAAAGTACGTAACTAAGCCATTTAATTAGTTACATCACTATTAACTTTCAAAATACATACACCTTATGATTTAGTGGAATAAGAGTCCAAAACACAACATAATCCATTGACCTTCCCAACACCCATATACAACCCATACAATGTCTACGGAGCCTCTAAGTAGATACAAAAGATAGTACCGGAAAAAGGATCAAAACTTGATAAGAATGTAAGCAAAAGATTTTTAAAAAAGTATAGGACCCTGAAATGATGTGGGGCTCACCAAGTCAGCTGGAAAGAGGGTACGCCACTAGCTGGGAATTGGGATTGACACTACATGCTTAGAACTACCTACATCTATTTAAAGATGTAGCGCCCCCGACAAAAGGGACGTTAGCACTGTCGAATAGTACTAGTATATAAAGCTAAACACCAATCTTAATAGAATGAAAAACAAAATAATGGGAAGCAGTCATGATGTACCACAAGAGCTTCAAACACTACTAAAAATCAAGTAAGGATCACATAAGTTCCCGGTTCAATTTCCATCTTATTAGGTTGGTAATCTTAGTGCTATGTGCCACAATCCACAATACCAGCGTGTTCCTATGCGAATTTGATCTCGGCATGATCGGCTAGGTCATCTCATTTGACACATGAACCATATCCATAATATCAATCAATCATTTACAACACATGTACCACCATGTCTATGGCATGACGTCCGATCACGGCCTGATCAGCTAGGCCATGTCACTTGAGACATCATCCTTTCAATCAATCATTTTACTTCATATTTCTTTCTCATTTTTCAATACATTGGCACAAGTGGCCTTATTCACTAAGTCATTCTTGGCACTTGGCCGTAGTTTACAATTCATGTTCCTTTTTTTACTCATTCAACATTATTATCATATCAATCACAACTAGGTCTTTCATTCACGACTTGGTTACACATGGGAGCAATTTAGGTTTTAAGGCACATAAAGGCTTTAACACACAATTTGACATAATAATCTTTATTCGAATTCTACTAGAAGTCTAAGCATTTGTTGCATATATTCCATATCTTTAACATATTACCAAATGATGAGATACCATGATGAAAGCACGGGAACACATACTGCACATATTTCCTTCCATGCAAGCACATTTGGAATAACACGTTCTATACGATCGATTTGGGACTAACACCGATTTCATGAATGCCAGGGGGAGAGTTCAATTCTAAGAAAAGGGAGTTTTAGCCATACATAACTCAATAGAGATTTTCTTAAGTTCTACAATAAATTACGAAACTCTAGCACTTTCAATCTATTTTAGAAATGTCAGAAATTGATTCAAAAATTGAAGGATGGTCAAGATTCTAGCTCATTTGAGCACACTATCAAGCACTAGGTGTGCATTATGTTTTAAGACCTTTTTGTGAAAGGTTCTAAACTCACACCCCATTCTTTACCATTTTTAACTCACCTTCTTCTTACATTCTTTTACCACCCATGCATGTAAAATAAATAACCCTCAAGCCCACTAAGCATCTTGCCAATTGCCCAATTTAGTAGAAATTTCAAAATAAAGAGCTAAGACATAAATTATTATCTGTAAGGTGAAGACTTAGGGAACTTTACTTGACAATCTTCAAGGTTTTGTGCAAGAACTGAGGAATAATTAGATGGAAATCACTCTCTCACTCTAGGACTCTTTATCTAACTATAAGGCATCAGAAATATGCTCAAAATGAACCATAACATATGTTTTAACAATATGGGATCAGGTTTATAGTTTTAAAATTTGGAGCCCGGACATGGATTTGCGGCTGCAATAATAGCTATGCGGTCCACGGAATAGCTGCGAAGTGCAACCCTCAAGGACTAAAATTTTCTACCTCTGTCTGCGGTCACTATGAGGTCCACCTACCTATTCTGTAGTCGCATAATGCGCCACAGAACCCCCATTCGCACAAGTTCAAGAATAGTTATGCGGACAAAGTATGGCCTGTGTAATAGTTTTGCGGTCTCATAATTGGCCACGAAATGGACTGTAAAATTGGCCAAAAAGACTGCCTCACTCTGCAGCCAAAATGCGGCTAGCAAAGTGATTATGCGGCAGCATAATGGGTCGCAGAAATGCACACTTCTGTAAAATATTTTCCTTTAACTCTATAGCATACTGAACAATACAAAAGTCCAAACTAACAAATTTAGCGCTGAGTGGAAAAGATTTGTAGTACTATTATAACACATAAATCTAACTTGGCACCACAAAATTTCGGGTTTTAGGAAGAATTTTACGGGGCCTTACATCCTTCCCTAATTAAGTTCATTCATCCTCGAATGAGGTTCAAGGTTCACTTAGCAACACCTTATATAACTCAATTTTCCACACCACACACCAGCAGTCCCAAATTTTGCTTACTCCCTAAATTTCCAAAAACAATTCCATATTTTCCTTTATATCTAGGCCTATCCTCCAGTCAGAGAGCCCCAAAAACACATCTCACAAGTATATACACAACTCAACGACGTAACAAAACTCATAACAATATCAACTGTGACCTCATAAGTATCATATAACCCAAAAGAACACCTTTACATTAATTGAACAAGCAATATAATAATTCATTAGCGACAAGTTCATATAAATAATGGATTACACATCTATTCAAACAAGTGAGGGTATTTCTTTTTCATTTCTTCCTCGGCTTCCCAAGTGGCCTCTTCAACCTACTAGTTTTTCCATAACACTTTCACAAAGGATTTTTCCTTATTCATAAACTTTTGGACTTGCCTATCAATACTGGCAATTGGAATTTCTTCATATGACAGCTCTTCATTGAATCCAATAGTCTTAACTAGCATGATAAGCAATGGATTCCTAATTACTTTCTTTGGCATAGACACATGAAATACCGGGTGTACCAACAACATCTCGGGTGGTAGCTCAAGCTTGTAGGCTACCTGACTAATCCTCTAAATGATTTTGTACGACCCGACATACCTTAGTATCATTTTCCCTTTCTTCCAAACCACATAATACCCTTCATGGGGGAAACCTTCAAGAATATCAATCATCCTCCTTGAACTCTAAGTCTCTCCGACGAACATCCGAATAGGACTTTTAGAGACTATGGGAGGTTTTCAACCGCTCCTTACTGATCTTAACCTTCTCCATGGCCTGATGCACGAGGTCTGGTCCTATCAATTCAGTCTCCAACTTCGAACCACCAAATAGGAGATCTGCACCTCCTCTCATATAATGTATCAAATGGTGCCATCTGAATACTAACATTGAAGATGTTATTATAAGTGAACTCTATGAGTGGAAACTGATCATCCTAGCTACCTTTAAAATCAAGAACATAAGCTCGCAACATGTCTTCAAGCATCAAAATAGTCCGCTCTGCTTGCCGGTTGGTCTGTGGATGGACGGTTGTGCTAAGATTCACCTGCGTACCCAAACTTTGCTGAAATTTCTTCCAAAAATTAGTTGTGAACCGATCCCCTTAATCGAAAATGATAGAAACTGGAGTGCCATGAAACCTGGCTATTTCCTTGATATATAATTTAGCATATTATTTCGTTGTATCGGTAGATTTGACTGGAAAGAATTGAGTTGACTTTGTGAGTCGGTCCATAATAACCAAAATTGAGTCAAACTTGCACGGATTGTGCAGTAACTCTACCATAAAATCCATATTGATCATATCCCATTTCCATATTGGAATTTCTATGCTTTTTGCTAACCCACTAGAACGTTGATGTTCGACCTTCATTTGCTGATAATTCAGACACCTTGCCACAAATTCCACCACATTCCTTTTCATGTCATTCCACCAATAGATTTCCTTGCAGTCATGATAAATGTTTTATAGAACTTGGGTGCACGGAATACCTGGAAGTGTGAGCTTCCGCCATGGTTCTTTCCCGAAGACCATCAATATCTGGAACACACAACCGCCCTTGGTACCTTAGTGTACCATCATCCATGCACAGAGAAAAAGCCATAGTTCTATGTTTATGAATTCCATCAATCAGTTGTACCAATAATGGGTCATTGGATTGGTTCTCCCTGACCTCCACCATAAGTGATGATTCAGCCCTATTCTACACAATCACACCTCCTTCATAGAGTCACCAAGACGAACTCCAAAACTAGCAAACTGGTGAACCTCCTTGGCCAACGACCTTTGATACGCCTCTAAGTGAGCCAAACTTCTCATAGATTTCTGGCTAAGAGCATCTGCCATAACATTAGCATTTCTCGAATGATATAAAATATCAATATCGTAGTCTTTGAGCAACTCAAGCCATCTTCTCTATCTCGAATTCAATTCTTTATGCTTGAAATATATTGAAGTCTCTTATGGTCCGTAAATACATCCACATGGACCCCATATAAGTAATGATGCCAAATCTTCAATGTAAAAACCACTACCTCAAGCTTTAAGTCATGTGTCGGATAGTTCTTTTTATGATTCTTGAGTTGTCTGGAAGCCTAAGCTCTATAACCTTGTCGTGTTGCATCAATACACACCTAAGCCCAATTTTTGAAGCATCACAATATACCACGAACCTATATGTATCCTCTGGTACAGTCAATACCGCCATCGTATTCAATCTTGACTTTAATTCCTGGAAACTCCTTTCACAAGCATCGGACCTTTGGAACTTAACCACTTTCTACGATTCAACGGAGAGGCAAGATTAGAGAACTCCTCCACAAACTTTCTGTAATACCCGACTAAGCCCAAGAAACTATAAATCTCCATTGGAGTTGTTGGTCTAGGCCAATTATTCACCGTCATAATCTTTTGAGGACTAACCTTTATTCCTTCTCCGGAGACGACATGACCCAGGAATATTACAGTTTCAAGCCAAAATTCATATCTTGATAACTTTGCATACAATTGGTGCTGACAAAGAATCTGCAAGACCGACCTGAGATGACCGGCATGGTCCTCTCGACTTCATGAATATACAAGAATATCGTCAATGAAAACTACCAAAAAATAGTTAAGAAAAGGCTTGAAGACTCGATTTATAAGATCCATAAAAGCTTTCGGGGCATTTGTAAGCCCAAAAGACATTACAAGAAACTCAAAGTGCCCATACCGGGTCCTGAAAGCTATTTTTGGAATATCATGCTCTCTTATCTTCAATTGGTGATACCCGGACCGTAAGTCAATCTTAGAGAAGTACTTAGAATCTTGTAATTGATCAAACAAATCATTTATCCTTGGTAGTGGGTACTTATTTTTGCTTGTGACTTTATTGAGCTGTCGATAATTAATACACTATTGATCCATCTTTCTTTCTTACAAAGAGAACCGGTGCGCCCCAAGGCGACACACATGGTTGGATGAAACCCTTTTCTAACAAATTATTTAATTGTTACATTAGCTCTTTCAATTATGATGGTGTCATTCTGTAAGGTGGAATAGATATAGGATGTGTGCCTGGCATCACATCAATCTCAAAATCAATCTCCCTGTCTGGCGGAATCCTAGGGAGCTCATCTAGAAAGACATCCAAAAATTCATTCACAATTGGTACAGACTCAAGTGTAGGTGACTTGGCAACGGTGTTCGTGACCCGGTCCAAATGATAGATACACCCCTTGTTAATCATCTTTGCAGCCTTAAGGTAGGAAATAAACCTATCCTTTGGAACCACATTATCGCCCTTCCATTTGACAACTAGTTCATTTGGAAATTCAAGCATCATAGTTCTAGTTCAGCAATCGAGTTTGGCGAAACATGAATAAAGGCAATCCATTCCCATAATTATATCAAAGTCGACCACCCCTAATTCAATGAGATCAGCCATGGTATTCCGACTACGTACCGTGACAACACAATCTCTATAGACCCACGCGGCTATAATAGACTCACCAACCGGAGTTGATACAGAGAATGGCTCATGAAGTTGTTCTGGTTCTATCCCAAATTCCATAGAAACATAAGGAGTAACATAGGACAAAGTGGAACCGGGATCAATAAGGGCATACACATCATGAGATTGGACAGTCAATATACCAGTGACAACATCTGGAGAAGCCTCTACACTATGGATATCACTCATATCAATGAAACGGTTGGGTCCTCTTGAACCCTGAGCACCACCCCTAGTTGTACCATGCCATATAGTGCTCGAGAGCCTCAAGTTGGATGGGGTGCTGAAAATGTAGTAGCTGAAAAACTGGATGGCTGTGTTGTGCCCCTGACCATACCCTAGCGGGATACTCAACACTCTCTCTGAATATGGCCTCTCATCTCACACCCATAACATACTAGCATGTCCATGTAGCAGATCCCTAAATGAATCCTCCCACATTTGGGGCATGAGGGCCTCCGTTGCTACTGGAATCTCCCTCCTGATCGGCTCTACTATTGGGGTCCCCTGTTGCCCTGATTGGGCCTGAATTGACTCATCTACTACTGATTGTGCCCTACTGGTGGTGCACTAAAGACTAAGCATATGACTGAGATGGCTCTAACGATCCTCCCCTAAAGGATGATCTTCCCCAACCAAATAAATCTCTGGGATGGCCGGGATCGAGCCTTGTTGCTACTCTCTCTCCCCATCCTCTTCTTCAACTTGCGAGTCTCTGAAATTTGAGAAAATGCCACCATCTTTCCATAGCTCATATCGGAATTTAAAGAGGTTGTGTCACCCTCATGATAACCAGAGGGCTAAGGCCCTACACAAACTGGCGCACTCTGTCCTCCATGGCGGGCATCATGTGAATGGCATATTTTGACAGGCGCACAAACTCCTTGTGATTCTCCCACACACTCCTACTACCATGTTTAAGGTTCTCAAACTCCACGGCGCAGGCTGCTTTAGTTTCAGTAGGCAATAAATAGTCTATGAAAGCATTCGCAAGCTCACTTCACCTCGCCAGAAGGCTCCCATCATCACGGTAATCCTCCCACATATCGAACCTTGAATATGCCACCCCTTTCAGGCGATAGGTGGCTAACTCCACTCCCTCAGTCTCAGTAGCGCATCTGGACAGTCTTATCCATCTCATTAATAAAATCATAAGGGTCTACCTCGGGATCAGTACCTGTGAACACTAGAGGGTCTAACTAAATAATCTTGTTCACCCGAGAACCAGTAAAATCCCCTTATTGACTAGAAGACATGGGTGCAACAATAAACCTTTGGGCTTGAGAAGCCATAACTATGTCAACATCTGGATAGATCCACTAAGATCCCCATCAAAAATACCAGAACCAAAAGCTGGGGCTGGAGATGTAACAAGAATATTGGTGGGAGGGATCGTTGCGCCCTCAGTAGATCTAGGGGCGCCTGCAGTCTGTTCTGGTATAGAAGCACCAGGCAGTGTAACAGTTAAGGGATTATCCTCACCCGCACCATCAAGTAGAGAATCAACAACCACTCTTGGGTGGCATTGGCTTCTTATCCAGTTCTTGTTTTCTTCTTAGGTGCCATTTACTGAAAGTTAGAACAATGCATTAGTTAGATGAGAACAACCTCACATTCAGTTCTATCACACGATATAGATATGGTTGACATCATACTGATAAGAAGGGCTCTACCAGACACGACTCCGAGACATCTTGGGACACTTACAAATCTTAGGCTCTAATACCAAGTTTGTCGCGCCCCAAGCTCGGGAAGTGCAACTGGCACTAAACTGAGTGAACCCTACGGAGCAAGCCTATTAGACACTTCCTACCCAACTCTCTTACAATTAAGAGAAGTAATTTTTTCATTAATTAGGAAATATGAGATCATACAAGTAAATTAATAAGCCATTTCATTAGTTACATCATTGTTAAGTTTTAAAATATAAACACCTTACAATTTAGTGGAACAAGAGTCCAAAACACAATATAATCCATCGACCTTCCCAATACCCATATATAACCCACGTAATATCTATTGAGCCTCTAAGCGGATACAAAAGAGAGTGATACAAAAGTGCCCCCAACAAAGCTCTGGCTATACCTCAAAACATGATAAAAAGGTTAACAAAAGATTTAAAAAAATTACAGGACCTCAAAATGATGCGGCCTCACCAAATCAGCTGGAAAGAGATGCTCCACTCGCTGGCGATCGGCATTGCCTGCTATGGAACCACCTGTATCTATTTAAGATGTGGTGCCCTCGGCAAAAAAGATGTTAGTATTATAGAATAGTACTAGGATGTAAAGCTAAACACCAATCTTAATAGAATGAATAACAAAATAAGAGGAAGCAGTCATGATGTACCACAAGAGCTTCAAACAATACTAAAACATCAAGTAAGGACCATGTAAGTTCTCGGTTCAATTTCCATCTTATTAGGGTGATAATGTTAGTGCCATGTGCCATAATCCAAAATACCACCGTGTTCACGGAGTCCGATCTCGACCTGATTGGCTAGGTCATCTCATTTGAGACATCAACCATATCCACAATATCAATCGAACATTTCTAGCACAATTACCACCATGTGTGTGGCATGTCATCTGATCATGGGCCCAGGCTATCTCACTGGAGATATAATCCTTTCAATCAATCATTTCACTTCATATTTTTCCCATCTTTCAACATTGGCACACGTGGCCTCATTTACTAAGTTGTTCTAGGCACTTGGCCGTATTTTCCAATTCATATTTCCCATTTTACATATTCAATGTTATTATCATATCAACAGCAATAAGATCTATCATTCACGACTTTGTTACGTTCGGGAGCAATTTAGGTTCTATAGCACATAAAGAATTTCCATATAATTTGACATAATAATCTTTATTTGAATTCGTCTAGAAGTCTAAGCATTTTCTACGTATATTCCATATCTTTAACATATTACCAAATGATGAGATAAGATGATGAAATCACATGAACACATATTGCACATATTTTCTTCCACTCAAGCACATCTGGAATAGCAAGTTCTATACGATCAATTTGGTACTTACACCGTTCATGAATACCAAGGGGCGTCGAAGAGGGGGCAGTTCAATTCTAAGAAGAGGGGTTTTTAGCCATATATACCTCAATAGAGCTTTCCATAAGTTCTACAATAAATTCCGGAACTGTTAGTACCTTCAATCTATTTTAGGAATGTCACAAGTTGATTCAAGAATTAGAAGGATGATTAACTAGCTCAATTGACCACATTATCAAGCACTAGGTGTGTATTATGTTTTAGACCTTTTTGCAGTAGATTCTATCAACCCACACCCCATCCTTTACCATTTTTTACTCACCTTCTTCCTAGATTCTTTCACCACCCACACATGCAAAACAAACAACCCTCAAGCCCATGAAGCATCTTGCTAATTACCCATTTTAGTAGAAATTTTGAAATTAAGAGCTAGGGAATAAAGTCTTACCTTTAAGATGAAGACTTAGGTAACTTTACTTGACAATCTTTAAGGATTTGTGCAAGACTTGAGGAATAATTAGATGGAGATCACTCTTTCACTCTAGGATTCTTTTTCTCACTCTAAGGTATCAAAAATATGCTCAAAATGAATCATAATATATGTTTTAACAACATCGGATCGAGTTTAAAAGTTAGAAATTTGGAGCCCCGACACGGATCTGCGGTCGCATATATTCGGTCCGCGGAATGTGGCCCTCAAGAACTAAAATTTCCTACCTCGGTCTGCGGCCACTATGCAGTCTGTATACATGTTCTTCAGTCACATAATTTACCGCAAAACCTCCTTTCGTAAAAATTCAAGAATGGTTATGCGACCAAAGTGAGGCCCGCATAATGGTTATGAGGTCACACAATTGGCCGCGAAACGGACCACAAAATTGGCCAAAAAGACTGTCTCATTCTGCGGTCAAAATGCAACCCATAGAGTGATTATACGACTACATAATGGGCCGGACAAACATACACTTATGCAAAACATTCTCCTTTAACTCTGTAGCATACTGATCAATCTAAAATATTCGAACTAACAAATTTAGCGCTGAGGGGAAAAGATTTATTGTACTATTATAACATATAGATCTAACTTGGCACCACAAAATTCCAAGTTTTAGAAATAATTTTACGGGACCTTACAATGTGTGTCAACACCTTAAAAGAACTAAAGGCATACATGTCTTCGCTACCATTGCTCGCTAAGGAAGAACATGGAGAGTGCCTCCTTTTCTTCATGGCCGTGTCCGATGTCACAGTAAGTGTAGTCCTGGTACGAGAAATAAAGGTACGTCGTCTCCAATTTATTACATTAGTAAAACTTTTGTCAATGTTGAAACGAGGTACCCCACCTCGAGAAGAATGCCCTGGCCTTGGTCATAACCTCACGAAACCTTAGACCCTATTTCCAGTGCCACCCCATCTCGGTGGTCACGACTTTCCCTCTGAGGACTATCCTGCACAAATCCAAACTGTCGGGCAGATTGGTCAAGTGGGCCATAGAGCTAAGCAATCATGATATAACCTATCAGCTGCAAACAGCGATAAAATCGCAAGTAAGTACCGACTTTGTTGCCGAGTGCAAAGATAATTCCTGAAGTCAAAAGGGAAACTGCGAGTACATCTACCAAAATACACGACCAATGGATTCCTTACATCGATGGCGCTTCTAACGCATCAGGATCTGGACTGGGACTCGTGCTCGAGGTCCCAATAGGTAAAATAATTTTCCAATCCATACGATGCCCTAATATGACTAACAATGAGGCTGAGTATAAGGCCATGATTGCAGGGTTAAATTTGGCACTCAAGTATGGAGCACAACGAGTAGTCCTGCAATGCAACTCGCAACTCGTCATCAACCAAATTACGTGGAATTTTCAAATTAAGGAGCAACGGCTACAGGCATACCACGCCAAAATTTGCAAACTATTACTCGATTTTATGAATGCCATCTCGACCAAGTACCCCGAGTGTAGAACATCAAAGTGAACAGCCTTGCTAAACTGGCAGCGACCACCAAAAGTATGACCGGAGAGGGGGATGTGGTCACTCTTCTCCATCTTCAATAGACCAAATCGAGGTATGACTATAAACCTGACTTGGGACGGGAGTAATCATATTATCTCATACTTTCAGGATGGAGTGCTCCTACCCGATAAAAAAGAAGCCAAGAAGCTTCGAATGTAGGCATCTAAGTACAAAATAGTCAATAATGACTTGTAAAAAGAACGTTTGACGGTCTACAAGCAAAGTGCTTAGGACTGAATCAAACGTGGTGCGTCCTCGAAGAAGTACACGAAGGCCACCATGGATCTCACACCGGCAATTGAGCTTTTGTCAGATGCCTCATACGAGCAGGCTACTATTGGCCCACGATAAAAAAGGAAGCCACCGAATTTGTTAAAAGGTGTGAGCAATGCCAAAAAGACGCCCCCATAATTCACCAAGTATGTGAGCACCTCCACCCAGTGACCTCGCCCTAGACTTTCATCAAATTGGGAATGTATATCGTCGGACCCCTCCTAGCGGGATGAAGTAATGTACGCTTTCTTTTAGTTTTAACTGATTACTTTTCCAAGTGGGTATAAGAAGGTTCATTCGCCCGAATACGCGAGCAAGAAGTAATCATATTCATTTGGAGAAATATCATATCCCGCTTCAATGAAATCAGTTGTTAAAATGGACCTAGTTTACTGGGAAAAAGATCGTAGAGTTCTTGAAAGAATGGCACATCAAAAGAATACTCTCCATGCAATATCATCCCACAGGCAACGGTTAGGCGGAGTCCTCCAACAAAATAATATTGAAAATCATGAAATAGAAGCTCGATAATGCCAAAGTATTGTGGACGAAATTACTACCGAAAGTGTTATGGGCATACCATACGATGCCGAAAAGATGCACAGAAGATACACAATATTCACTTGTCTATAGGACTAATGTAGTAATATCGGTCGAAGTCGGTAAACCAAGTTTAAGGTATTCAAATGAGAGCGGACCATGCAACGATGAAAGTAGAAGGCATGACCTTGACGAAGTCGAAGAGCGGAGAGACATGGCCTACATAAGAATGGTCGCTCAAAAACAACAGGCAGAGTAGTACTACAACAAAAAAGCCAAGGTAAGGCCACTCAAATTCGGGGACTATGTACTCAAAGCCAAAACACAAACAAGCAAGGACCCACGAAAATGCAAATTGAGAGCCAATTAGGACGGCCAATACAAAATCATGGCGGCGGTAAAGGGTCTTTCCAGCTAGAAAAAATGGAGGTAAAACTACTACCAAACATTGGAACATCGCCCACCTCAAATACTTTAACTTTTAAGGGTTGGTGTCTCCCGAGTCCTACTCTTTTTCCTTCACTTGAGTCCCAATTAGGTTTTCGCAGGGAGGTTTTTAATGAGGCGACGAAGAGTGCATCTTGAAGTTAAGTATAAGTTCATCGCTCGACCTCTCAACTACTTTTCCAGGTCAACCAATGAAGGGACTAGATAGACTAGGACTTCTCTAATGTATGCATGATCAGAGCAAAAACATGTAAACTTCTCCAATGAATGTATAAACAAAGCAAAATACGCAAATGCGTTATTTTCTCATTTCTCTACCAAGTTCATACATTACGCATAACTAAGAGTCAATATTCGACCTCGTTCAAACTGACTCACATTCGACCTCATTCGGATTGATTAACATTCGACTTCGTTCGAATTAATTAACATTCGACGTCATTCAAATCACTTAAGAGTCAACGTTCGACCTCACTAGAATCGACTCACATTTGACCTCGTTTGAATTAATTAACATTCGACCTCGTTCGAATAAACTAAGAGTCAACATTTGACCTCCCTCTGATCGACTCACATTCGACCTTGTTTCAACCAATATTTTAAAAGGCAGTGGTGTGAGGCAAGGCGTTTTACTTTTGACGAGGCGAGGCATAAGCCCTAAGATATGGGGCGTAAGTCCCACGAATCTTTAAATTTTACTAATTTCAAGAATTTTAAGATAGTATAAAATAAAAAATAATTATAAAAACTACATTAAAATCATGAAATTATACAAATATTCTATTTAAAAATATTTATAAATTTTGATTCAACTATGAATAATACAAAAAGTATGACATATATCATAATATGCAAATTAGCTGCAATATCGTTACAGCTCAAACATCAAAAGTAATGTATTCGATACGAAATCTTTTATTTATCTCTTAAAGAGTAATGAATCTTGAAGTTTTTTTGATATTATAATTTGATATTTTTCTTAAAATACTATTTTTATGCTTTGTATTTGAAAGAGAATTTATATAAAAAAATAATTCACGATTTAAATGTGATTCTCAAGCATCGTTCATTTTTAGGTTTCAACAAGTTCATAAAGTGACACATAATTCACCATACAATAACATGATAACTAATTATTTATAAAATAGGTACTAATACTAAGCTATTAAATTAATAAGTATTGCATCACATAAAAATTTAAAAAGAAATTAGAAAATTAATTATTCAAAAATATGGACTAGTATTTTGTAAATACATAACAAAAGTTAATAAATAAATTCTTTTTAAATGAAAGATTTATTTAAACTTAACTATCATAGCAGTCTAGTGGATAACGTGCATTAATTCTCACTTTAATTATGACATAAAATACTCTAAACTTAAATTTAAAATTAGAAAAAAAGTAAATTTGAATAGTCAACGATTTATAAGAAAATTTGAGAATTTACAAGGTTACTTATACACAATTGCATAATGTTTTATTAGGTGACCCCAGTACGCTGGGCGTTGGGCGTGTCCAGGACGTAAGCCTCAATGGTCGAGGCATAAGTATCACGGAACTAAGTCCCATACATAAGCCCAAGGGCATTTTTCGAGTACTCTGCCCCGGGGCCAGCCCCCGTCGAGTCCCAATTCTACTTTTTAAAACAGAGGTTTGACCGATTAACATTCGACCTTGTTCGAATTAACTAACATTTGACTTTGTTTAAGTTAATTGACCTTCGACCTCGTTCGAATCAACTAAGAGTCAACATTTGACCTCTCTCGAATTGACCCCCATTGAAACTCACTCGAATTAATTAACATTACATTTGACCTTGCTCTATTCGACTCACATTCGACCTCACTCGAATCAACTCACATTCGGCCTTGTTTGAATTGATTAACATTTGACCACGTTCGAATTAACTAACATTCGACATCATTCGTATTAATTAACTTTCGACCTAGTTCGAATCAACTAAGAGTCAACATTTTACCTCGATCAAATCGACTTACATTCGACCTCGTTCGAACTGATTAACATTGTCGACGCCCCCTTTTTCTGAAGCGAAATTGGGTTTATGACAGTTGGGAAGACAACTCTATTCCCGTTTGGGAATTGGGTTTTTAGAATTGAAGAGTCGCCAGTTAATGATTATAGTGTATTAGGACACCCTTTGAAAAAAAGAATTTGAGATGAAGAACCAAAATTCGGGTAAGGGCTAGAAATTATCTCGAGGGGAAGATGTTAGGCACCCCTCAAGATCCACTAGTGTGGTTCCCGGCCATATTACAATTATGACTTTAAGCAGGCAAACGGAAGTAAACAAGCAAGAATTACAAATACGAGGGGGTTTTCATATAATAGTTGCAATTAACTTGAGACTAAAATGAAGTTAAAGAAGCTGAAATTTTGCGAATAAAGTAGTTTAAAATTTCAGAATAAACGAGTGAAGAGGGGGGAGGGGCGGGGAATTTCACATAATTGCTGGAAGTAGCTATTAAAGAAGCTGAAATTTGAGAAAAAAGAAAGCAATTTTCGAAAAAAATAAACAGGTAAAGGGAGAGGGGTCCCACGTTTAAAAATAATATGGATCACCCCACACAATACTCGATAACCGTTTATACACGTGGTCATCATATCCATATCTACCCTTCCTACCCCATTAAGGTATTAGAGCATGAAATGTGTCGTTACTTATTGCATGCTAGTACACGTCCCAATCCTATCAGTTCCGGAGGCATTTGGTCTACTAGTCCTAAAGGGAGAGGGGTTTGAGGCCTTTTAAGAGTTTTCAAAGGACAAAATACTAGGGCGTCAATCAAAATACATAATGCAAGTAAAGGGGAAAGCAAATAAGCAAGTAGAGCTCAAATAAGCCTCCTAAAATCAGATAAAGCCATATAGTTTAGCATCTCTTGCACGTACTGATTTAGTCTTAAATTAAATTAAAGCGACAAGCGGACTGGTTCAACACATATTTTTGGAGAGAAAGTCTGCATTAGGCTTACTCGAATGCAGTTGTTTAAGACTAATCCAGTTGATTAGTTAATCCCTTTTGACTGTGTGTTGGATAAACTATTGATTTTAAACACAAGCTGATTTTAAAGGAAAATTGCAGAGTAAAAGATAGGTTTCAGAAAAAACGTAGTTTAACAACTAAACGAGTTCCAGAATGCAGACTGGTTAGAAGAAAATGAGTTGCCGCTTTTTTTTAACAAAAGAACTGAGTTACAGACTGATTAGAAGAAATTTATTAGATAAGTATAAAGAGATGACTTTTAGGCTGATTTGAAAAACATGTTTACCAGAGTTAACACGAGTAAGTTTAGAAAGAATACACTAATTTAATTATGAGAAATTTTTTTAAGAGTTCAGAAAGGGTGTAGGAAATTATTTGTTTTAGTGAAATCGATACTGTTTTAAATAAGGAAGACAACTCTGTTTCAAAATTTCCATAGGCATGCTTTCTATACGTGATACCTTTTTCAAATACTAATAGAAACCTTTTAAACCATGATATCTACATATGCCATTTTTATTATTAAACCTAACTGTTTGCCTAATGGCGATATTATGCAGAGATGCAAACCTCAAATAGGCATGATATCTATATGCATAGTTGCAGAATTCAGAAATGAAAATCCTATTGGCATGCTTTCTATGTATGAAGTTGTACAAATTAGAAATAAAATCCTATAGGCATGTTATTTTTGACCATCCCTGAAATTTTACCCGTTTTACCGTAGAATATTTAATTTAGGTCTTATATAGCTATTTACACTAATTTTAACTCTTTTACATTATTTTTATCATAAAATTAAAAAATACAAAAAAATAGTTTCATATTATATATATATATATATAATTTAGTTTAATTAATTAAATTAATTTTTGCATTACGTAATATATTTATCTTATTTTAAAAGTAATTTAATTAAGGCTTGGGTATTTATTTTTAACCTAATGTTAAGGCCCAAATCTGAGGCCCAAACACCTTACCCAACATTCCTAACCCATTTTCAACCCAGTCCAAACCCATTGACCCGCCCCAATTCCCTTTTAAATCTGAACCATCCATCACCTTAGATCCTATGGCCTAGATTTAATCCCCACACCTAAGAAACAACCCTAATCTTCTCATCTTCAATAAACTAGACACAAAAAACCCTAGCTAAAGACATGCCCCAGCCGCCCACCCCATCTCCTCTCCCACATAACATATACACAAAAAAAAAAACCTAGCTGAACTACCCCAGCCGCCGACCCCAACCCTTTCTTCTTCAATCAACAAAAACAAAAACCCTAGCTGATATGTCCTCAGCCGCCACATCTTCTTCTTCAGAACAGTGAACAAGACCTAAAAATAAAAAATCCTAGACCTAAGCACAAGAAAAACTACCCCCAGCCGCATTCCCCCCTGTTCATCATCATCTTAATAACATTAAACACCAAAGAAAACCTAGCAAAAAAGACTACCTCGCCGCCAACAGCCGCAACGAGCTAGGCACACCAACAGCCCTTCCAACGACCAAGAGACCTTTCTTCACCATCGGAAAACACCCCATAAACCAACGAACGACCATGTACTCCGAGTTCATCCATTTTTCTTTCAGTTTTACTTAACGAAAACAGAAAAAAAAAATTCGTTTCCTTGTTCGCGATCCAGTTTCAGTTTTAGGGTCGTTGTTCATGTCCAAAGATTCGATATCTGCTGAAGTTTTCAAATTCTGTTCGGTGCTTTGTTGATAACTTGGTTTCAGTTAAGGTTTTCTTTAAGAGAGATCCTGTTTCATTTTTTTGTCCGGGGTGAGGTCCGTTCGAAGTTGGTGTCGGGTTCGAGGTTTCCGGGCAGCTGTTCCGTCGAGTTGTCGTTGTCTAAGTTTTCTGATGTTGCACTTTCAGATTTCATTTGGCAAAATATATCTAAGGTTTGTGCCTTTATTTTATCTTGATTAATATATATTTTGATGCATTTACATGTGAATGAATGAAGTTTTGTTTGCATCACAATTATCTGAAACTTGCATGCTAAATCGTTGTTTAACGTAGGCTAACGCACTGATTAATTAAGAAGATTTGATTTTAAGTTAGATTATAAACGTAGATGGGTTGTCAAGCAGAAATTGTTATTAGAAAGTGTTAGGTTGAGTAATTGTCTAGTAGTATTAACCATGAGCTATTAAGATATCCAAACCGAGACGGAGAAGTAGTTAATCTTTGATAATATTATTGAGCATGCCAATTTTATTCTTTACTACAGTATGTTTTAAGTTCACCAGACAGCTTCTGTCAATTATACTCCTATATAGTTCAAGTAACTGAACGTGGATTCACTTGGCCTTATTCATAAAAATAGGTGATGACTGTTTATTTCAGCAGTTAGTAACTTTGTAGCATTTTATTTTATTTCTCTTTTATTAGGTGGGGACGATCTCGAGCCTCGTATGTGTTTATTTTGCTTTTCTTTCTGTATTTTTACCTCAAATGAATATTCTAAAAGCCAACTTGATCAAGTACGCAACCATACTAGTTATGGGACTTGGGGAGTGCCTAACACCTTCTCCCCGAGTCAAATGAACCCCCTTACCCGAATCTCTGGTGCAGACTAAGTATTGAAGTCTAAAGTGTTTTAAAGAAAAATTATTTTAAAAACGGTGGCCTGACACACCGAAATCAATGTCAGGTGGCGACTCTGAGTTATTTTCTTTTAAACACGCATTTTTGTCACTTTCAAAATTGAAAACTCTTTTCAAGCCTTTTCACTAAAATCTTTTTATTTATTTAAGAAGGTTTGTTTTGGTAAAAAAAAGGGGTGTGACATCTCTGGCGACTCTGCTGGGGAGAATTGCGGGTTCGAGCTAGTACTTGATTTTGTTGGCTTTTAGAATATTTGGTTGAGGTTTTTGTGCTTTTTCATTAGCTTTATTTGATTTTTATTATGTTTTTTATATTTTGTTATTTGCTAGTTGCTTATTTGTTTACAGTTTTTGTTTTATGTGTTTACTGCTTTATAACTGTCATCATATGCATTACCCGGTCAATTCTTTCTGAAACAAGTCTCGGAGCACGCGTCGCGTGCACGAAATCTTTGTTGAGTCACCCTTAATTTAGGAGGGGGGCCGTCGGACGTATGGAGTGGGTGGAAAGCTTAAGCAGCCACCATCGACCATACGCTCCCCCGAAGCTACTTGTTAGTGAACCCCAAACTTAGGTCAGCCTTTAGGTCATTTTTGCATCATGTCATTTAGACCTAGCAGGGCTCGGTCCTAGGTACCGTGTCCCTTTGTAGGAAACTTGTCCAAATTTGGTTAAAATGGGCCCGTGGCCCAAAATGACATGTAATCATCCTATGTGCTAAATGTCGCATCTTTGAGGGTAAAAAGGTTATTTGGCAGACCGATGTTCGGGAAAGAATGATGAATAAATGAAGAAAATAGGGTCCGGATGCATTTTCTTTTCACAACTTTTTAAGAAAAATCCAAAAAAGAAGAAAAAGAAAATTCAAAAAGATTTTACACTTTTCCATTATTTTCCAAAATTCAAAAAAAATTTGAAAATGAAAAATCCAAAAAAGATCTTACATTTTTTTATTACTTTCCAAAAAATCAAAAAAAAAAATTTAAAAATGAAAAATCCAAAAAAGATTTTACATTTTTTATTATTTTCCAAGAAAAATCCAAAAAAAATTGAAAATGAAAAATCCAAAAAAATATTTTACACCTTTCCATTATTTTTCAAAAATTCAAAAAAATTGAAAATAAAAAATCCAAAAAGATTTTGCATTTTTCAATCTTTTTTCAAAAAGATAAATTATAGCTTTTTACAAATTAATTGCATCTTCCCGAACTACGCTAACCTGATTCTCGTCTCTCGGGGCGAGATACGTAGGCAACCCATATAGGGTCCGGTCATCCTAGTAAGTCTTAGGTTCTTGGCTTTGCGGGGTCTTAGCCAAATTTTGCATGTTTAGCCACTTTTGACCACATCGGTCATTATTGCGAAATTGGGCGATTTTTGCGAAAGTGGTTCAATAAACCTATGTCTTAGGATTTTAAGTCTACAACTAGGAGTTATATTTCTTTAGGGTCCGTCCTTTTTGAGTTTGCATCTTTAGCCACTTTTGGCCATATCGACCACTTTTGCAAAATGAGTTATTTCTTCAAAAATTTTTTTTGGGCCATGATCAATGAGAGTTAAATCCATATAAGCATTAGTATGGTAGTTTCATATAAGAGTAGTCACATTTGTTAAGTTTGCACTAATAGCCATCATTGGCCATATGGGTTAATTTTCAAAAATAGCTCAATCGTGTCTTGCATGTGTCCAATAGAAGGTGTCGTGGTGTCGCTTAATGTCTTGAGTCACTGATTCACTTGATCTTACTTTTTCCATTCAGGTATGGAGCGATTTGCTAGAGTTTGAGCATAATATATCCCAGGACCATTCTAGTCAAAGACCATTGCATGCACGAGCTGCTTGAAGAAACTTTTTAATTTTTTTTAGTCTATTTTACGATTGTCTTTTAATTTTTAGTCTTGTACAGTCGTATCGAGTCCGTCAGTCTAGTTAAGATTGTCGAGTCTTTTGTTATAGTATTTCCTGTTTTGTATTTGAAAAACCAAAAAAAATTTATAAATGAAAATCCAAAAAGATTTTTGTTTCTTAGTTTATTTTATCCTTTACTTTTCAAGAACTACGCTTGATCTGATTCATGAGGGGCATGATACGTAGGCAACCTACATAGGGTTCGATCGAATCATTTTTTCTTAAAACTAAAAAAGAAAAAAAAAGAAAAAAGAAGAAAAAGAAAAAAAAAGAGAATGAATTGTGGATGTGAGGAACGAGAGGAAAAAAAGAGTGATAATTAAAAAGAAAAGGAGGGGAAGGAAAACGGGAAAGCCAAGAAGTGCTGGAAAAGAAAGAAAAAGAAGGTTGAAGTGAACAAAATTGGGATGATGCCAAATGACCTTTTGACCCTCGAAGCCATTCTAGAACCATTAATTGTTGCTAGGGCATTGCACGCAATGTGATATTTCTGTCTGATAAATGCTCTAACGCTAACGTGTTGGCTTTGTTTTGCTTCCTTTGTTACTTTCATTGTTGCCAT
This sequence comes from Nicotiana noctiflora, assembly GCA_032618575.1. Lineage (NCBI taxonomy): Eukaryota > Viridiplantae > Streptophyta > Magnoliopsida > Solanales > Solanaceae > Nicotiana > Nicotiana noctiflora. The sequence goes on along the minus strand of JASVEL010003037.1, from coordinate 45,958 downwards.
AACAGAGGGTGGTTAGTTTGTGGCACTTCATCGGTTCATCCGTACAACACAAGGTTAAAAGGCAAGGTACCCATGGCTAGCAAAGACTTGGACACAAGAATTGTTAACTAGTTGAGGGAGGTTGAGATGTCGGAATCTGAATTGAAAGAGGAGGTCCAGAGGTTGAAGCAGCAAATGGCAGAAATGTATCAGTCTTGGATCAAGGGGCATCCTCCACCTTTATTCACCACTAACCACACTGAAAACCTTACAACTATCCCATCATTATCACAGGTCCAGGTTCCCACTACCGTTGATCTTTCTCCTCAACATGCGCCAGGCTTTACCCCTTACCACAATTACCCTGGCACTTCCTCCCAAACTTTCCATGTTCCACCAGCCAAAACAACCTCATACCCTGCTCCGACATCTGCTCCTATTTTTGTAGCTCATCCATCTGCTACTCTTCCTCGATCCTCTAGCGAGACTGCGTTCAAAGCTTCCAATGCCCAAGGAAAGAGACCCAAGGAAAGTTTTAAGGAGTTTTGGTTTAGATGGAACAAACAAGTCGCTGAGATCAGTTCTTTGATTGGTAGGAATGATGTTGCTGAGCCCCACCAACGACATGATCCAGTGAGCATTCCTGCTAAATGCTTTCAACCTCATTACCGACCCCATAAATATCCTCATACTCCAAATAATCCTCCCCAGTGCTGCTTTCCTCCACAGAATCCCCAAAGGTATACCTCACTTTCACAGTACTCTATCCACAATACACCACCATATGCTTCATGCTCACAAAATCTGCAACGGCTTGCACCGCCTCCACAGACGTCTTGCCCACATGTACAAGCATATCAACCCCCTACCCAAAAGAGGTTTCAACCAAGGCCGGAGTACAAAGTGAGAAGGCAGCAGCAAAGAGAAAGGGCTTTCACTCCAATCGGAGAATCCTACACAAGCTTGTTTGAAAGGTTAAAACAGTCTGGCCTGATTGAGCTGTTCCTCGGCTATACTCTAGACCCATATGCAAAAGGTTTTGATCCTACTGTGCGGTGCATGTACCACTCCAGTGTCCAAGGGCATCGCATTAAAGATTGTCGTGCTTTGAAAAGGGAGACAGAAAGAATGATTCAAGAAGGGATAATTGTGGTCCAGGACAGTGACACCCAAGACATTGCACAGAATCCTTTACCTGCACATGATAATGAAATCTTTGTGGGAAAGATGCATGGTGACATGGAGTATAAGAATCCTTTTGGGAAGTTGCTGACTGAATTTAATGATATTGAAATTGGTGAAGGCCCCGATAATTTTGATGTGCAATCTAGTGGCTAATATTTTGAGCTTGGTAATTGGAAAGACACTCCTTTCTTGGTTGGCCAGGGAGGAGTTTTGGTGGTTTATTTTATTGTCATTTCTGCTTGTCCGGGTTATTTCGGGGTTGTAATCCGGATATTATGTTGTGGCTCAAACTCTTCTTCTTCTCATTTTTTCTAGTTTGTTTAGTTGTAGTAACTTGTCTAATGTTCTTTAGGATTGTTCCAAGGTTGCAACCCATGTCTGTTTTGCTTGTTTTGTTCAAACCCTTTTCACCATCTGTCTAATGCAATCTCATGTTTTCTATTAGTTTTGGTCGGTATTTGTTTAGGTTACTTTTTCTCTTATAGTTCCATTCATCCTAACTCAAGTGACATGACATGCACGCATAATTCTCAGCCTGATCTTGAAAGCTAGTCTGATCATGAAGCAATGGCACATTTTTGAACATGACAAAAGAGGCATTTGAGGAAATAAGTAAGGATTCATGCATTCTGAGATAAACTAAAGCTTGGATTGAGTGAAACTGAGGAAGTAAGTCTGGAAATCAAGATGTTGATAAGAGCATACAACAAGAAAATATTTCTCAAGCAGTTTGCGGTAAATGTGTCAGCGCTGAAATGCATTCTTCCACATCAAGGTAAGGTTGAATCAAGTTTTCTCTGAATTGACAAGGATCATTCATTGGGACAAAGGTATTGCCTGTCAGCATTGTCTGTTTGTGATGATGCCATCAGTAAATATTGTGCATGATTTCTTTGTTTATCTTCAATTGCACACTTGTACTTGGCATTCTCAAGTTTGGTATGGCGAAGGCTTTTTATTCTGCTACCCAAACACTTTTATCCTTTGCTACCCATTTTGAGCCCTAATTTTTTATTTCGTACCCCTCTTTTGGAATCAGAAATAGAGTCAGGACCTAGAAAATAAAAAGAAAAATAGAAAAAAGAAGAAAAAAAGAGAAATGAGAAAAAAAAAGACAAAAAAAAAGAAGAAAAAAAAAGAGAAAAAGAAATAGTAACAAAAAGTAGTCTTTTGAACTACGTTCGACCTGATTCTTGTCACCACAAGATACGTAGGCAGCCTTACGGTTCGGTCGCACCAAATAAAATATTTCATAATCCCCCGAAATCAATACTGGGGCAGTTTTTTTAAGAAATCTCATTAAAGAAAAATCAAAAAAAAAAAAAAATTCCCCAAACTTCATGAAACTGGGGCTGAAGTTTTAATTTTTCCAAAAGACTTGATTCCAAAAGTTGTAATTTTGAACCCTTTCATCTTGAATTGTTTTGAGCCTTCATGCTACTCTTTCTTTCTAACCCTGTCCAAAAGCCTACATTGCGGTCCAAAGGAAGACCTTCCGACCAATCATTGAGGATGTCATATCAAGTGTTGGTGAAAGTATGATCTCCCTGCATCATGGGTAATACCTTCGTTCTAGAACGATGAGAGAAAATGATAAAATGAGAGAGTCTTATTGGTGAAAACCCTCAGGGGCACCGTAAGGCGATGGTGAGTTGAGAAAAGAGCAAAATGAGAGAGGCTTGATGGTGAAAACCCTTCAGGGCACTACAAGTCGACTGAGGATTGTGGATAAAATGGGACAATTGAAGCGCTGAAGCCCAGTTTCACAGCGAAGAGGTACAACAAGAGTTGAATATTAGACTTGCTTGAGAGATTAGGGAACTTAGTCCAAAGGTGCATGTCATGGTCATTAGAGTTGGTATCCACATCTGATAAGTTTCAACTTCGTAATCTTGTTAAGTATCATCTCTTTCCCTTGTCCCTTATCTTGTTCCTCTCATTTTGTTCGAGTCCCTTCTTGAGTCTGTTTGGCCAGAACAAGTGAGAAATGACTTTAAAATTTGCCACCAGCTTTCCAATGCACAAATCGGAGTTTGGCCATGCACATCACAATTGACATGGTTTTGAAGTATGGTGATAATTGAGGTTCAGGCAATTGAGTGGATCTTGAATTTTGAGAAAATACAAAGATTCAGCAACTCTCAAAATAAAAACACAATGCAACAAGTGAATGTGAGAGATTCGGGTCAGAGGTTTTGTGGTCTAATTTCAATCAAAGGGTCAAAAAACTCATTGCTAGCCCGAAGCAGCTAATCAGAATGAAGCACGGAAATGGCAGAAGCAGACACTCAACAATGATGCCACAAACTAACCACCACATTTTCAAACTAACAAGATTTTATTTGTCTGAAGTAGGAGCAAGAATTTTTTTTTAGTCCACAGGTACCTCCTATGGGAAAAACATTGTTCATGGAGCAAAATTATATTCAGAATCATCCAAGATGGGAGCGTGGCTCATGCATTTTAATTTTTAGTTTTCAAGACCCTCCTGGATAATGGGATTTTAATTTTAAGTTTTCAGGACCCTCCTGGATAATGGGATTTAATTTTAGAATTTTCAGGACCCTCCTGGATAATGGGATTTTAATTTTACGTTTTCAGGACCCTCCTGGATAATGGGATTTAATTTTAAGTTTTCAGGACCCTCCTGGATAATGGGATTTAAATTTTAGCTTTCAGGACCCTCCTGGATAATGGGATTTTAATTTTAAGTTTTCAGGACCCTCCTGGATAATGGGATTTTAATTTTTAGTGTTCAGGACCCTCTTGGATAATGGGATTTAATTTTAAGTTTTCAGGACCCTCCTGGATAATGGGATTTAATTTTAAGTTTTCGGGACCCTCCTGGATAATGGGATTTAATTTTAAGTTTTCAGGACCCTCCTGGATAATGGGATTTAATTTTAAGTTTTCAGGACCCTCCTGGATAATAGGATTTTAATTTTAAGTTTTCAGGACCCTCATGGATAATGGGATTTAATTTTAGAATTTTCAGGACCCTCCTGGATAATGGGATTTTAATTTTAAGTTTTCAGGACCCTCCTGGATATTGGGATTTTAATTTTTAGTTTTCAGGACCCTCCTGGATAATGGGATTTTAATTTTTAGTTTTCAGGACCCTCCTGGATAATGGAATTTTAATTTTTAATTTTCAGGACCCTCCTGGATAATGGGATTTTAATTTTTAATTTTCAGGACCCTCCTGGATAATGGGATTTTAATTTTAAGTTTTCGGGACCCTCCTGGATAATGGGATTTTAATTTTAAGTTTTCAGGACCCTCCTGGATAATGGGATTTTAATTTTTAGTTTTCAGGACCCTCCTGGATAATGGGATTTTAATTTTAAGTTTTCAGGACCCTCCTGGATAATGGGATTTTAATTTTTAGTTTTCAGGACCCTCCTGGATAATGGGATTTTAATTTTTAGTTTTCAGGACCCTCCTGGATAATGGGATTTTAATTTTTAGTTTTCAGGACCCTCCTGGATAATGGGATTTTAATTTTTAGTTTTCAGGACCCTCCTGGATAATGGTATTTTAATTTTACGTTTTCAGGACCCTTCTGGATAATGGGATTTAGTTTTAGAATTTTCAGGACCCTCCTGGATAATGGGATTTTAATTTTGAGTTTTAAGAACCCTCCTGGATAATGGGATTTTAATTTTAAGTTTTCAGGACCCTCCTGGATAATGGGATTTTAATTTTTAGTTTTCAGGACCCTCCTGAATAATGGGATTTTTATTTTACGTTTTCAGGACCCTCCTAGATAATGGGATTTAGTTTTAGAATTTTCAGGACCCTCCTGGATAATGGGATTTAATTTTAGAATTCTGAGAGCTTTGTAGGTAGCATAGTCCAATTAACATTGACATTTATGCCCGAATCCCAAACTGGGGCAGAAAAATTTTCTTTTGTTTTGTCTGTTTTGCTGTAATGTCAGGCGCCCACCTGGAGAACGAGGAAATCATTTCAGAAATCAGTTCATGTTGAAGTAGCAGAAGCTCGCGGCAAGAATGCGAGTCAATAATCCGAGGTGATCAACATAAGGAATTTCAATCAAGAATAGAAAAGAAAAACAAAAAAAAAGGAAAAAGAAAAAGAAAAAAAGAGAAAAGGGAGGTGAGTCCAAAATGCAGAAGCCGAGACAAGAGGTGGATCGCTCAAGACATGACTAAAGTCACAAGCATTGTTTGTCCGGTTTTGAATCGAAAAGAAGAAGAAAACGAGCTAACACCTACATCTAGCGAGCATCAAGGTTCAGATCTGAAGTCTGCATGAAGAACCATTCAAGAATCAAGATCAAGCTTCAGAAGACTTATAGATAGGAATCTTGTAACTCATAGTTAATAGGTTTAGTTAGTCTTTTTCATTTTTTGATTTGGATGTAATGGCAGGAACCGCGGACTGGAACCTCGACGGCACTCGACTCGACTCTCCACCTCGGTACACTCCATCATCTTCTTCACTTCTGAACTACACGTGGCCTGATTCCTCTATAGCCGAGGATATGTAGGCAGCTCAGATACCAGAGCTCGGTCACATTCTATTTTCTTCTAGTTGGTCTTTTAAATAAGGGTCAGGTCAAAAATCATGTCTAGTCGTTCTTTGACTGAAAATACTTTGTATTTTCAGTCAAAGAGGGGCAGCTGTAGACACGTAATTTTTGACCATCCCTGAAATTTTACCCGTTTTACCGTAGAATATTTAATTTAGGTCTTATATAGCTATTTACACTAATTTTAACTCTTTTACATTATTTTTATCATAAAATTAAAAAATACAAAAAAATAGTTTCATATTATATATATATATATATAATTTAGTTTAATTAATTAAATTAATTTTTGCATTACGTAATATATTTATCTTATTTTAAAAGTAATTTAATTAAGGCTTGGGTATTTGTTTTTAACCCAATATTAAGGCCCAAATCTGAGGCCCAAACACCTTACCCAACATTCCTAACCCATTTTCAACCCAGTCCAAACCCATTGACCCGCCCCAATTCCCTTTTAAATCTGAACCATCCATCACCTTAGATCCTATGGCCTAGATTTAATCCCCACACCTAAGAAACAACCCTAATCTTCTCATCTTCAATAAACTAGACACAAAAAACCCTAGCTAAAGACATGCCCCAGCCGCCCACCCCATCTCCTCTCCCACATAACATATACACAAAAAAAAAAACCAAGCTGAACTACCCCAGCCGCCGACCCCAACCCTTTCTTCTTCAATCAACAAAAACAAAAACCTTAGCTGATATGTCCTCAGCCGCCACATCTTCTTCTTCTTTGTTTATCTTCAATTGCACACTTGTACTTGGCATTCTCAAGTTTGGTATGGCGAAGGCTTTTTATTCTGCTACCCAAACACTTTTATCCTTTGCTACCCATTTTGAGCCCTAATTTTTTATTTCGTACCCCTCTTTTGGAATCAGAAATAGAGTCAGGACCTAGAAAATAAAAAGAAAAATAGAAAAAAGAAGAAAAAAAGAAATGAGAAAAAAAAAGACAAAAAAAAAGAAGAAAAAAAAAGAGAAAAAGAAATAGTAACAAAAAGTAGTCTTTTGAACTACGTTCGACCTGATTCTTGTCACCACAAGATACGTAGGCAGCCTTACGGTTCGGTCGCACCAAATAAAATATTTCATAATCCCCCGAAATCAATACTGGGGCAGTTTTTTTAAGAAATCTCATTAAAGAAAAATCAAAAAAAAAAAAATTCCCCAAACTTCATGAAACTGGGGCTGAAGTTTTAATTTTTCCAAAAGACTTGATTCCAAAAGTTGTAATTTTGAACCCTTTCATCTTGAATTGTTGTGAGCCTTCATGCTACTCTTTCTTTCTAACCCTGTCCAAAAGCCTATATTGCGGTCCAAAGGAAGACCTTCCGACCAATCATTGAGGATGTCATATCAAGTGTTGGTGAAAGTATGATCTCCCTGCATCATGGGTAATACCTTCGTTCTAGAACGATGAGAGAAAATGATAAAATGAGAGAGTCTTATCGGTGAAAACCCTCAGGGGCACCGTAAGGCGACGGTGAGTTGAGAAAAAGAGCAAAATGAGAGAGGCTTGATGGTGAAAACCCTTCGGGGCACTACAAGTCGACTGAGGATTGTGGATCAAATGGGACAATTGAAGCGCTGAAGCCCAGTTTCACAGCGAAGAGGTACAACAAGAGTTGAATATTAGACTTGCTTGAGAGATTAGGGAACTTAGTCCAAAGGTGCATGTCATGGTCATTAGAGTTGGTATCCACATCTGATAAGTTTCAACTTCGTAATCTTGTTAAGTATCATCTCTTTCCCTTGTCCCTTATCTTGTTCCTCTCATTTTGTTCGAGTCCCTTCTTGAGTCTGTTTGGCCAGAACAAGTGAGAAATGACTTTAAAATTTGCCACCAACTTTCCAATGCACAAAGCGGAGTTTGGCCATGCACATCACAATTGACATGGTTTTGAAGTATGGTGATAATTGAGGTTCAGGCAATTGAGTGGATCTTGAATTTTGAGAAAATACAAAGATTCAGCAACTCTCAAAATAAAAACACAATGCAACAAGTGAATGTGAGAGATTCGGGTCAGAGGTTTTGTGGTCTAATTTCAATCAAAGGGTCAAAAAACTCATTGCTAGCCCGAAGCAGCTAATCAGAATGAAGCACGGAAATGGCAGAAGCAGACACTCAACAATGATGCCACAAACTAACCACCACATTTTCAAACTAACAAGATTTTATTTGTCTAAAGCAGGAGCAAGAATTTTTTTTTAGTCCACAAGTACCTCCTATGGGAAAAACATTGTTCATGGAGCAAAATTATATTCAGAATCATCCAAGATGGGAGCGTGGCTCATGGATTTTAATTTTTAGTTTTCAGGACCCTCCTGGATAATGGGATTTTAATTTTTAGTTTTCAGGACCCTCCTGGATAATGGGATTTAGTTTTAAGTTTTCAGGGACCCTCCTGGATAATGGGATTTAGTTTTAAGTTTTCAGGACCCTCCTGGATAATGGGATTTAGTTTTAAGTTTTCTGGACCCTCCTTGATAATGGAATTTAGTTTTTAAGTTTTCAGAGGACCCTCCTGGATAATGGGATTTTAATTTTTAGTTTTCAGGACCCTCCTGGATAATGGGATTTTAATTTTAAGTTTTCAGGACCCTCCTGGATAATGGGATTTAGTTTTAAGTTTTTAGGACCCTCCTGGATAATGGGATTTTAATTTTTAGTTTTCAGGACCCTCCTGGATAATGGGATTTAGTTTTAAGTTTTCAGGACCCTCCTTGGATAATGGGATTTTAATTTTTAGTTTTCAGGACTCTCCTGGATAATGGGATTTTAATTTTTAGTTTTCAGGACCCTCCTGGATAATGAGATTTAGTTTTAAGTTTTCAGGACCCTCCTGGATAATGGGATTTTTAATTTTTAGTTTTCAGGACCCTCCTGGATAATGGGATTTAATTTTAAGTTTTCAGGACCCTCCTGGATAATGGGATTTTAATTTTGAGTTTTCGGGACCCTCCTGGATAATGGGATTTAATTTTAAGTTTTCAGGACCCTCCTGGATAATGGGATTTAATTTTTAGTTTTCAGGACCCTCACTGGATAATGGGATTTAATTTTTAAGTTTTCAGGACCCTCCTGGATAATGGGATTTAATTTTGAGTTTTCAGGACCCTCCTGGATAATGGGATTTAATTTTAAGTTTTCAGGGACCCTCCTGGATAATGGGATTTAATTTTAAGTTTTCAAGACCATCCTGGATAATGGAATTTAATTTTAAGTTTTTCAGGACCCTCCTGGATAATGGGATTTAATTTTAGCATTTTCAGGACCCTCCTGGATAATGGGATTTAATTTTAAGTTTTCAGGACCCTCCTGGATAATGGGATTTAATTTTAGCATTTTCAGGACCCTACTGGATAATGGGATTTAATTTTAAGTTTTCAGGACCCTCCTGGATAATGGGATTTAATTTTAAGTTTTCAGGACCCTCCTGGATAATGGGATTTAATTTTAAGTTTTCGGGACCCTCCTGGATAATGGGATTTAATTTTAAGTTTTCAGGACCCTCCTGGATAATGGGATTTAATTTTAAGTTTTCAGGACCCTCCTGGATAATGGGATTTAATTTTAAGTTTTCAGGACCCTCCTGGATAATGGGATTTTAATTTTTAGTTTTCAGGACCCTCCTGGATAATGGGATTTTAATTTTAAGTTTTCAGGACCCTCCTGGATAATGGGATTTTAATTTTTAGTTTTCAAGACCCTCCTGGATAATGGGATTTTAATTTTAAGTTTTCAGGACCCTCCTGGATAATGGGATTTAATTTTAGAATTTTCAGGACCCTCCTGGATAATGGGATTTTAATTTTACGTTTTCAGGACCCTCCTGGATAATGGGATTTAATTTTAAGTTTTCAGGACCCTCCTGGATAATGGGATTTAATTTTTAGTTTTCAGGACCCTCCTGGATAATGGGATTTAGTTTTAAGTTTTCAGGACCCTCCTGGATAATGGGATTTTAATTTTTAGTTTTCGGGACCCTCCTGGATAATGGGATTTTAATTTTAAGTTTTCAGGACCCTCCTGGATAATGGGATTTAATTTTAAGTTTTCAGGACCCTCCTGGATAATGGGATTTTAATTTTAAGTTTTCAAGACCCTCCTGGATAATGGGATTTTAATTTTAAGTTTTCAGGACCCTCCTGGATAATGGGATTTTAATTTTTAGTTTTCGGGACCCTCCTGGATAATGGGATTTTAATTTTAAGTTTTCAGGACCCTCCTGGATAATGGGATTTTAATTTTAAGTTTTCAGGACCCTCCTGGATAATGGGATTTTAATTTTAAGTTTTCGGGACCCTCCTGGATAATGGGATTTTAATTTTAAGTTTTCAGGACCCTCCTGGATAATGGGATTTTAATTTTTAGTTTTCGGGACCCTCCTGGATAATGGGATTTAATTTTAAGTTTTCGGGACCTCCTGGATAATGGGATTTAATTTTTAGTTTTCGGGACCCTCCGGATAATGGGATTTTAATTTTAAGTTTTCGGGACCCTCATGGATAATGGGATTTAATTTTAGAATTTTCGGGACCCTCCGGATAATGGGATTTTAATTTTAAGTTTTCGGGACCCTCCCTGGATAATGGGATTTTAATTTTTAGTTTTCGGGACCCTCCTGGATAATGGGATTTTAATTTTTAGTTTTCGGGACCCTCCTGGATAATGGGATTTTAATTTTTAATTTTCAGGACCCTCCTGGATAATGGGATTTTAATTTTTAGTTTTCGGGACCCTCCTGGATAATGGGATTTTAATTTTAAGTTCTCAGGACCCTCCTGGATAATGGGATTTTAATTTTAAGTTTTCAGGACCTCCTGGATAATGGGATTTTAATTTTTAGTTTTCAGGACCCTCCTGGATAATGGGATTTTAATTTTAAATTTTCAGGACCCTCCTGGATAATGGGATTTAATTTTAAGTTTTCAGGACCCTCCTGGATAATGGGATTTAATTTTTAGTTTTCAGGACCCTCCTGGATAATGGGATTTTAATTTTTAGTTTTCAGGACCCTCCTGGATAATGGGATTTTAATTTTTAGTTTTCAGGACCCTCCTGGATAATGGGATTTTAATTTTACGTTTTCAGGACCCTTCTGGATAATGGGATTTAGTTTTAGAATTTTCAGGACCCTCCTGGATAATGGGATTTTAATTTTGAGTTTTCAGAACCCTCCTGGATAATGGGATTTTAATTTTAAGTTTTCAGGACCCTCCTGGATAATGGGATTTTAATTTTTAGTTTTCAGGACCCTCATGGATAATGGGATTTTTATTTTACGTTTTCAGGACCCTCCTAGATAATGGGATTTAGTTTTAGAATTTTCAGGACCCTCCTGGATAATGGGATTTAATTTTAGAATTCTAAGAGCTTTGTAGGTAGCATAGTCCAATTAACATTGACATTTATGCCCGAATCCCAAACTGGGGCAGAAAAATTTTCTTTTGTTTTGTCTATTTTGATGTAATGTCAGGCGCCCACCTGGAGAACGAGGAAATCATTTCAGAAATCAGTTCATGCTGAGAAGTAGCAGAAGCTCGCGGCAAGAATGCGAGTCAATAATCCGAGGTGATCAACATAAGGAATTTCAATCAAGAATAGAAAAGAAAAACAAAAAAAAAGGAAAAAGAAAAAGAAAAAAAGAGAAAAGGGAGGTGAGTCCAAAATGCAGAGGCCGAGACAAGAGGTGGATCGCTCAAGACATGACTAAAGTCACAAGCATTGTTTGTCCGGTTTTGATTCGAAAAGAAGAAGAAAACGAGCTAACACCTACATCTAGCGAGCATCAAGGTTCAGATCTGAAGTCTGCATGAAGAACCATTCAAGAATCAAGATCAAGCTTCAGAAGACTTATAGATAGGAATCTTGTAACTCATAGTTAATAGGTTTAGTTAGCCTTTTTCATTTTCTGATTTTGATGTAATAACAGGACCGTGGGCTGGAACCTCGACGGCACTCGACTCGACTCTCCACCTCGGTACACTCCATCATCTCATTCACTTTTGAACTACACATTGCGTGATTCCTCTATAGTCGAGGATATGCAGGCAGCTCAGATACCAGAGCTCGGTCACATTCTATTTTCTTCTAGTTGGTCTTTTAAATAAGGGTCAGGTCAAAAATCATGTCTAGTCGTTCTTTGACTGAAAATACTTTGTATTTTCAGTCAAAGAGGGGCAGCTGTAGACACGTAATTTTTGACCATCCCTGAAATTTTACCCGTTTTACCGTAGAATATTTAATTTAGGTCTTATATAGCTATTTACACTAATTTTAACTCTTTTACATTATTTTTATCATAAAATTAAAAAATACAAAAAAATAGTTTCATATTATATATATATATATATAATTTAGTTTAATTAATTAAATTAATTTTTGCATTACGTAATATATTTATCTTATTTTAAAAGTAATTTAATTAAGGCTTGGGTATTTGTTTTTAACCCAATGTTAAGGCCCAAATCTGAGGCCCAAACACCTTACCCAACATTCCTAACCCATTTTCAACCCAGTCCAAACCCATTGACCCACCCCAATTCCCTTTTAAATCTGAACCATCCATCACCTTAGATCCTATGGCCTAGATTTAATCCCCACACCTAAGAAACAACCCTAATCTTCTCATCTTCAATAAACTAGACACAAAAAACCCTAGCTAAAGACATGCCCCAGCCGCCCACCCCATCTCCTCTCCCACATAACATATACACAAAAAAAAAAACCTAGCTGAACTACCCCAGCCGCCGACCCCAACCCTTTCTTCTTCAATCAACAAAAACAAAAACCCTAGCTGATATGTCCTCAGCCGCCACATCTTCTTCTTCAGAACAGTGAACAAGACCTAAAAATAAAAAATCCTAGACCTAAGCACAAGAAAAACTACCCCCAGCCGCATTCCCCCCTGTTCATCATCATCTTAATAACATTAAACACCAAAGAAAACCTAGCAAAAAAGACTACCTCGCCGCCAACAGCCGCAACGAGCTAGGCACACCAACAGCCCTTCCAACGACCAAGAGACCTTTCTTCACCATCGGAAAACACCCCATAAACCAACGAACGACCATGTACTCCGAGTTCATCCATTTTTCTTTCAGTTTTACTTAACGAAAACAGAAAAAAAAAATTCGTTTCCTTGTTCGCGATCCAGTTTCAGTTTTAGGGTCGTTGTTCATGTCCAAAGATTCGATATCTGCTGAAGTTTTCAAATTCTGTTCGGTGCTTTGTTGATAACTTGGTTTCAGTTAAGGTTTTCTTTAAGAGAGATCCTGTTTCATTTTTTTTGTCCGGGGTGAGGTCCGTTCGAAGTTGATGTCGGGTTCGAGGTTTCCGGGCAGCTATTCCGTCGAGTTGTCGTTGTCTAAGTTTTCTGATGTTGCACTTTCAGATTTCATTTGGCAAAATATATCTAAGGTTTGTGCCTTTATTTTGTCTTGATTAATATATATTTTGATGCATTTACATGTGAATGAATGAAGTTTTGTTTGCATCACAATTATCTGAAACTTGCATGCTAAATCGTTGTTTAACGTAGGCTAACGCACTGATTAATTAAGAAGATTTGATTTTAAGTTAGATTATAAACGTAGATGGGTTGTCAAGCAGAAATTGTTATTAGAAAGTGTTAGGTTGAGTAATTGTCTAGTAGTATTAACCATGAGCTATTAAGATATCCAAACCGAGACGGAGAAGTAGTTAATCTTTGATAATATTATTGAGCATGCCAATTTTATTCTTTACTACAGTATGTTTTAATTTCACCAGACAGCTTCTGTCAATTATACTCCTATATAGTTCAAGTAACTGAACGTGGATTCACTTGTCCTTATTCATAAAAATAGGTGATGACTGTTTATTTCAGCAGTTAGTAACTTTGTAGCATTTTATTTTATTTCTCTTTTATTAGGTGGGGACGATCTCGAGCCTCGTATGTGTTTATTTTGCTTTTTTTCTGTATTTTTACCTCAAATGAATATTCTAAAAGCCAACTTGATCAAGTACGCAACCATACTAGTTATGGGACTTGGGGAGTGCCTAACACCTTCTCCCCGAGTCAAATGAACCCCCTTACCCGAATCTCTGGTGCAGACTAAGTATTGAAGTCTAAAGTGTTTTAAAGAAAAATTATTTTAAAAACGGTGGCCTGACACACCGAAATCAATGTCAGGTGGCGACTCTGAGTTATTTTCTTTTAAACACGCATTTTTGTCACTTTCAAAATTGAAAACTCTTTTCAAGCCTTTTCACTAAAATCTTTTTATTTATTTAAGAAGGTTTGTTTTGGTAAAAAAAGGGGGTGTGACAATCCTATAGGCATGTTTTATATCCTTTGTGCATAAAAGTAATCTCCTCCCTTATTTGCTAAATTCTCATGAGTTTATACAAATTATTACAGACCAGTAGAACATAACTGAAATTAAAAGTTCATCAAAAATTATTAGCTACATACGAGCAGCCTAATTCAGATTTAGTGTCTAATAATATGAGATTAAACCATTTCCATGATCAAGATTTCCAAAGCCTTCTCTTATTTAGGGTGTTTTAGAGATCCAAGGAGTTTTAGGAACCCCATGTAGTGCTTACACCCAAGATATTAATCAGCATGAGTTGTAGTGCAGTGTGGAAGAGCCAACCCTCAAGTTTCCAAGTTCAAAGGGAGCTCAGGGGTCCCAAGGCAAGGCTCACAAGAGAGGGTAGAACCTAAATTCTAAGAATGAGTGCAAGTGCAATAGAGAGGGGTAGAGAGTGCCAAGGCATACTGGTGGTCATGAGGTAGGCTGGCACACCCCTCAGCAAGCCTGTTCAGCCAGCAAATAAGAACATAGACCTATTGAAGGTTAGATTATGGTCTAGATAGTGATTAGGACATTGTCAGACCAAGGTCCTAAGCTCAGGATACACATAAAGGGGAAAGGAATGGGAATTCAAAAAAGTTTAGGACTCAGAGGGTCCAATCCATATACATGAACAACAATGTTAAGTGTTGTCATATTTCTGAACCATAACTCAACATACAAAAGGAATTGGTGGATAGGGATTCATGTAGGAGCATAACAAAGAAGCAAACCAACTTGCAAAAAATTATGATAAGTTAGTATTTTACTAACTTACTTGTCTTTAAATTTATACTATTGCTATGTTTGAGTAATAAAATTGTGTATTTAATGTCATTTACTTCTATTTAACAGGTGGTATGTGATTTAGAAATAATGGTGAAGAAACCAAGTGAAAACAAGACAAAAATGAGCTAAAATGGACAAAACAATCTGCCCAGTGAAACACTCTTCGCGAACACGATAGAGCAGACGCGAACGCGATGGGTCAGTAGCCAAAGCTATGCGAACGCATAAGCTCAACGTGAACACGATGTTGGACGAAAGGAACCTTCGTGAACATGAATGTATTCACGCGAACGTGTTGATCAAAAACAGTTAGTCATCGCGAACGCGAAGCTGGACACGCGGACGCGATGAAGAAATCAGGCGTGAAGACTGGGCAGTTCTGGAATTTTACATTTTTTACCCCAAATCCATTAATACCCAATTCATCTCATTTGTAAACGATCTTTGGCTTATTTTCAGTTCTTAGAACTAGAGAGAACATTTTTGGAAGCTAGGATTTTGCACACACACTTGGGTCTTGAAGATTGAAGCTTGTGGTTAAGATTATCTTGCCCATTTATGTTTATTTCTTCATCTCCTTGCTTTGTATTGAATATTTAAGTGTGTAGTATTTATTCCCAACACTTGAATCTTGTTTATGGGAATATTCATGTTTAAAGTGTGGATTAAATACCTTGTTGTGCTTATGTATTAAATAGATGATCTTGTTATTTGAAGCTTAGATTGAATATATTGAATTTATTGTTGTGGGTTGTTTATTTGATTTTGATATTATTTATTTACTGCGTGGCCAACAGTGAAATATTATTTACGAACCTTGAATTAAACTTGACAAAGGAAATTCTTGGTTGCATATAAAATCAAATAGAACAAGATGTGAATCTCGAGCATCGGGTGAATCATTTGCAATTAAGATAGACATATATTTAATTGCCTTGTTTGGTTGAAGAATAAGAGTTGTAAATCCATTCTTGTTAATATTAATGCCATAGACATATAGGTATTGATTTAACTTGGATAGATTCATAAGAACTCGAAAGATTCTTATGTATGTTATTAACCTTATAATCAACAACCCGGATAGTTCAATAAATCAATTATAAGTATGAAAAGAAGCATGATTACTAGCAAGTCCATGACCACTTTAGTGCAATTTCCGAAGCAACCATACTTGTAGCCATTGATCATTTTACTTGCTTTCTAGGTTAGTTTACATTTTCGTATTTAGATATAAATACTCTTTCAATCACCATTTTTAGCGTTTGGCATTGCATAACTAGCGATAATTTTCTTACATACCTAATCGCCTACACATTGTTCTCTGTGGGATTCGACCCCGACTCATAGTTGGGTAAATTATATTGCTGCGACTGTATCTATTAGTTTTTGCAGCAAACCAACTTGCAAAAAATTACATTATGGAAGCAGTAAACCGAACAAAGAATGGACTGAAGAATAAACACATTGGGAGTGGCAGAAATTAAATAAAGGTAACATACCAATTGCAGAAGAAGCAAGCAAAGAAAATCACGATTCTTTCAGCTAAACCACCATCAGAGCAGAGAACTTTAAGCTTAGAGAACTCGAATATTTTTAAAGAAAATCTAAGTGTATTTTAGAGAAGAAGTAATGACTTGTTCGTGTCCGAACTGAAAGAGAAGAAGTACATGTATTTATAGTTTTCGAAAACGAGTAAAAAGTGAGGTAATAATCCATAGACATAGAAACAATCACTAAGCATAATCAATTACACAAGTGATTGCCCTTAATTAAGCGATCACATGTTAACGGGCAGTGATATGTTGAAAAATAAGGAAAGAAATCAATTTAAGAGGCAGACTAATCATTTCCATAACAGAAGCAGTAAAATAATTAAGCAGGTGATTAAGGCCAAGTAAAGGAACATACTTATTTTGGGAAAGGATTCAACCAGGTAAATATTACAGTAAAGGAAAAGAATCAATCAGTTCTAGACATGCGAGTGAAATAAGAATCTCTCAACGGAAAAGTTTGAAATCAGTCACGAATTTGAAGATCAGTCAAAGATGAAAACTCGGCATATAAATAGAGTGCAAAACACTAGACACGCGAGGCTAAACTATTGGCAAAGTGGAAATAACATACAACACTTGCAGCATGAGAGTCAGGTAGTTCAAGTTTCAGTAACTTAGTAGTAGAGAAAGGATAGAGTATTTAGAAGCATGTAAGGATCCAAGTAAAAAAAACATTTTGAAAAACATAGTCGAGTTTTACAAATAGTAAAAAAGCAGAATCAAACAAAGAGATGCTGAAACCTTCAAATAAAGTAGAACAATCTCAAACTTCAAGAACTTGAGTAAACCCCAACGAAACTAGGGTTTTTCGAAATCAATCGAGTTTAGAGGCGATAAACAAGTAAAACAAACAAACAGTCTAATCAATTCAAATAAACCCCCAAAAGTAGGGTTTTCAACACTAAACAGGTATAAACGAAGTATATCAAACGAATACTAACAAATAGACCCAGGAACTCAAACAAATCCCAAAAATTAGGGTTTTCAACACCAATCACACACAGAGATGATAAGCAAATGAATCGAATAAAATATTAAAAAACAGACTCAGAAACCCTAGTTTGAAATCAAAAGATTTTGAAAAGGAAATTTGGGGAAAATGCTTAAAACATGAAATTTAACACAGGTCAAGCACATATCTAGACAAATAGACGAAGAAGAACCTTGAATAAGCTAGGGTTTCTGAGAACCCTAGAAACGAGAAAGGCTTGGAAGAAACAAGATCAGATCCGGCGTCGATAAGGTTGAAATCAGGCTCATGAGGCTAAGACACGCCGGAGAAAGGACGGAGATGGTTGGAAACCTCTAATCGATGAAGGTCTGAGTGAAGACCCTTGAGGTCTGGCCGCGAACCTTCGGGCATCAGGCATGTGAAAGCAGTAAGAGGTGAGTATAGGTCGTCCATGGCCTGAGCAGCCATAGATTCCGGTGGATTTGGGGTTGAAAGTGGTAGAAGGCTACTAGGGTTTCAAGAGAGTTTGAGAGGATAAGGGAGTTAGAGGCGGTGCCTTCGAGAGAATGAGGTAGGGTTAGCAGGGGTTATAAAATAAAAAGGAAAGGGAAGATGTCAGCCGTTGATCAAAATGATCAACGACTGGATTAAAAGGAGAAATGGGCTGGGTCGATGAAATGAGTACTCTATCGAGTAATTGGGTTTTAATTGGGGGGGGGGCTGAATTGAGTTAATAAGGGGTGCCAATTTGGGCTAAAATTGAAATGACATAGGGCCAAATTTTAAATAGCCGCTTTTCCCCGTTTTATTTTATAAAAATAGCAATAATGGTTTTAAAAAATAAATTAAAAATACTTAGTAACCAAATATTACATAGATATTAACTTAAAATAGTAGAACTAATTTTGTAATTATGTTACTCGCAAAATAGGCAATAATTGCAAATATGCAATTTAGCTTTAAAAATGTCAAATAAATTTTTAAAAATGTGTAAAAATTACCTTAATTATATTTTGGCGTAAATGTGAGAATGAAATGAGTTATTCACCCAAAATGATAATTTTGGAAATAATTATTGAATTTTATCGTATTAAAATAGGCAATAAATCGGTTTAAAAATCATAAAAAAAATGCCAAAACTCTTGGCTATGCTTATATATACACATATATGCTATTTTGGAAGTATTCTGGGTATAAAATTACCTAGAGAAAAATTAGGTATCAACAAACATTCGACCTCGTTCGAATTAACTAACATTTGACTTTGTTCGAATTAATTAGCATTCTGCCTCGTTCGAATTAACTAAGAGTCAATGCACGACTACGCTCGAATCGACTCACATTCGACCTTTCTCAAATTAATTAAAATTTGACCTCTTTCGAATCAACTAAGAGTCAACATTCGACCTTGCTCCAATCGACTCATATTCAACCTCGCTCGAATTGATTAACATTCGACCTCGTTCAAATCAACTAAGATTCAACATTCGATCTCGCTCGAATCGACTCACATTTGATCTTGCTCGAATTGATTGACATTAGACCTCATTCGAATCAACTACCATTCGACTTCATTCGAATTAATTAACATTCGACCTCGTTCGAATCAACTAAGAGTCAAGAACTCTTAAAATATTCGAAGAAAAGCAAAAAGGGCCAAGAACATACAACAAAAAGTCATAGTCATTCCATTCCAAAAAATAAAATATCTTACAAAGGGCTAGTGACACCCCCCACAAAAAAGAAGATCGAAAGAAAAGAACAAAAACTAAGTACAAAAGTATCACATTACACCATCTCCACCATCACCCATGCCATCAACATACTCATCGCCATACCAAGTATCAAATGCAATCCCGTCCAATTCCTATTCATCATCTCCAGTCCCTAGCATGGCGGGATCATAACCACAAGCAAGCCTGGCATCACGTGCTTTAACATGGGCATCTTCGAATTCGGCCTCAGGAACCTTCCCGGCATCATCAAGTTCCTATATATGTGCAGCTGAGCCTCAGTATGGATCCACATCCCATATAAATGATGAGGAACATCGGAGAAAGTGGAATCATGGGAGGAAGGAGGTCGAGCCAACAATCGTGCCTTCTCGACCTCAAGAGCGACAACTTGCTCACTTAGGCTCGAGACCTTTTTCTCAAGCCCACATATTCGCTCAACAATCTGCGCCTCCTTTAGCGAGGCCGTTTCTACATCAGTTGCACGTTCATACCTGAGGATGCTGATATAGTCCTCTAATGCCGCTGCCTTTGCTAAAGCCTCTACCCGGGCCTCCTTGATCCCCTCCAACTCTACCATTTTCTCATTCAACTCACCACTCAAGCCGGCAACTCTAATTGAGCTCTACTTAAGCTCGGCTCGCAAGGACGCCACCTGCGCTTGAAGATCGACGCCTCAGACATGACTCCTTGCTCACCTCGAGCTCATCGTCCTTGGCCCTAAGCAACCCCTCGAGGGATTAGAGGTTGCTACCTATTCTAAATTGTGCACGCATCTTGCGGTACTTGTCATGATACTGGATGTACTTTGAAACCATTTTCTAAAAAATAATCTTTCGCTTTTCCACCCGACGGGCGTTCTCAATCTCCAAAATAAATGTCTAAAAAGGAGAGGAAAAATAAAAATAAAAATAAATAGCCGAAAGCAGTAAATATAGAAAGAGGAAGATGTCGCAAAATGTAGAAATAATGAGGAAGGAAACTCACCCTCAGAGCCAACCCGGATATGCCCAGTGACAAGTCAGAATCCTTGAGCGCCTGGACAGTCATTTTCTCGGTGATAGAGCAAAGTGGGGAAAAGGAAGGGAACATGCTCACCGTATCCTTCAAAAAATCATAGTCCAAAGGGATTACGATCGATCGAGAGGATCCATCCGTTCTTACCTCTACCCCGGTAAGCCCTTCGTTGAATATTCTCACCCCTTGTAGATCAATATCAGATTTAGATTCGTGATCATCTACGACCGTCTTTTCGCCCTCTCCTCAGCCGAAGAGGGAATGTTGTCCTGCCTTAATGTTGACGGATCATTCCTCGGAATGATTGTAGTCGCCTCTGGTCACACCCCGTCTTCCATAGAGGTGATCTTCACATCTGAAGGAGGAACTGTCTCTTTGTCCAAAGCCATACCTCCCCCAACTCGGCCGTGGTCAACCCGGGTTCACCCCTCGCATCAACCTCTATCCTTCGCCTTTTCAGTGGAGCCTCTTTGTATTTGCCCTAGTCTGACTCATCCTTCAAATAAAGCATTATAGAAGTCGAAAACTCCGCTAGTGGGGCAGTAGCTTGGAGGCTAGGCCCACGTGAGGATGAGGTCCGAGGAGTAGCGGTAGTGTGAGCAGTCTCACTTACATCCACATCAAGTATATGATCGGTCGAAGTACTTGACTAGCGAAAAATAGGAGTTTAAGTACTCACTCTCCTCGAAGCCCTCCGACCTACCAGCAAAAAAGACAAGTTAAAAATGAAAGGAAAGAAGGGACGATACAAAGGCCAAAATTACTAAGGTCAAAGCGAAATGACTCATCAGCCGAGGTCTATGCCCAAACCTCTCATTAAACTGTGACCACTCACGAATCCCTACCGTATTAGGCAAAATCTAGCTCTCCTAGTCACGAATGTTAGTGATTAGCGAAGGAGGGTCCCTCTCGGCTACACGAAAAAAATAAGAGGGAGAAAATCATCTTGCCAAAACGAAACGACAAACATCCATTTGGGAGAAACACTTACAAGCATAGTTCCACTCCTCGGGGAATCTACTAGGTTCGACACCACATGCCTCGTACTCACGTAAAAGAAATTGGCCCAAAAGAGGCGATTAGTTTTATCGTCCATCTTCAACAACAATCCCTTGGTCCCACGTTGGCGAAGGTTTATCATCATACCCTTGTGAAAACTTGGGCCAAAGAGGTAAAGCAGATGACAGAGAGAAATCCCACGGTTGGCCAGTTTTACATACTTGATAAGAATAAGGAAAAGCTTATATATGTATGGGGAGAGTTGAGTCGGGCATACACCATAGTAACGGTAGAAGTCCTCTGCCAAGGAAGAAAGAGGAAGTGTATAGCCGACGACAAGGGAGTACGCATAGAATGCGCAGTACCTATGGCGATGTATTTGCACTACATTGCTACCAGCAGGAACGAGTTCGATATGGTCCAGAATTTTCCATTTAACCCTAAAAGCAATAAGCACCGTCATAACCAACTTAGAAATGACGGGTTCAGGATCGTCATTTGGTCGGTTCTTGAAGTCCAACCTAACCCTCCTGAACATGGAATTATCTCATCCATATTGGGGAAATTCTCATCTTCTACCACGATTGTTCCTTCTTCATGAGAAGGAATGTCCACAACTAATAATATAAGATTAGTGGCTCCCTCAATATTAGATGATGCACTAGCCATTTTTCTGATTACATATATAAAAAGAAAGTGAAAAGTTGAAAGAGATGACAATTTTTCTGATTACATATATAAAAAGAATGTGAAAAGTTGAAAGAGATGACAATGGCGGGAAACGTAAAGGAAGGGAGAAAATATAGGTGCAGGAAATTTAAAGGAGAAGAAGTAGAGACTTGGGGTTTCAAACGCTTGAGAAATGCAGTAGATCAAGTGAGGAATTCTCATCCCTATCTATAAGAATACTCGCGCACTGATCGAGAAAGCCTAATGCTGCCATATTAATTTTGAAACAGAAGAGGCGCGATAAATGACGTAACATATTGGGAACATGCGCCATAATGATGCATGATAAAATCATGTCATTACAAACTGACGTAACAGTCAAGTGTGGCTCTTGAAGTTCCACATCATCACCTCGCCATAAAAGGGTCACTCCTCGGCCAACATGCTCAGATTTTTAAAAGTTGCAACTGGCGAAGTCCGCCCATCGAGCTCGTCCAAAGACAACACCAATGGGCGGATGGACTAACTATATGGGCTAAAATCTGATTGGAGTAATCTTATCCAATAGGGGATAACTAAGAGCTAATTAGGCCGAGGTCACGCTTAAGGAATAACATATTGGCGAGCTGAGCAGTTAAGGTCGAGGCTGAGCACTCAGATCGGTCCAGGCGGCTAGTTTAGTAATAAGATATTTTAAAGGAATATTCTACAGAATATTCTCTGCATTTGTACTTTTAGTTAGGTAGGAGAAATGTCCCATATAAGTAGGAATAGAGAGAGAAGATAAGGGTACGTAATATTCTATATGATTCTTGAAAACTTGACTCTCAAGTAACTATAAACATTATCTTTACAAAAGATTTAATTTGTTGTTTTCCCCAAGCTTTATCACATCAAATCCGAGAAAGCTTTCTATATTCCCACGTTGGATTGCCCTATATCATTGTCAGAGAGAGAATCATCCACCTCATTGAATATATGGATGAATCACCTAATTGAGTATTTGGATGAATCATTCTCTCTATTTACATTTATTGCTATTTATCATATTTATTACTTGTCATTATTCCCTTGTTCATTCATAGCAATATCATTAAATACCCCCTTGGTATTTAATAGCCTTGAATGTGGTTTACATCTATTAATCTCAGATCTAGAATTTATTATATTTAACTATGATTTACCTATTATCATCTTATTTAATTAATTTAATAAAAAGTCTTAACACTTTTTGGTCAAACAGGGTGGGAATTTACATCCCATAAATTTAAAACGCTTTACGTGTCTTTGTAGAAAGCTTGTAGTTCAACAGTCGATTGTAAAAGTGCAAATGCTTAACTACCATTTCTTTTGTTTGGGGGGGGGGGGGTGTTACACCCATGTTTTCGTACATGGAAATACTACATAAATAAATTGTTGGATGCTCGGAAATGAGAGGTTATATCCTGCATTTTTGTATGTTAAAGTTTCATCGTAAATTAATTGACATAAATTCGGGAATGAGATTATTTTGAGATTATAAGCATTATGCTATTTCAAACAAATGATGAGTAAATTTGTGAAGGTGAGAGGTAAGCAAATTGAAGAAAATGAATTTCATCAAAGTTCGCATTTGGGATAAAATACGGCACGAACTAAAATATCCGATATTTATGGATTAGTACCATACAAGGTACCACATGACCATGATAGTAAGGTATATGAAGTATGTTAAAGTGAGTAGTATTATAAGTAATTTGATATAATTCTTAATTATATAAATAATTGGATAATTATTAATTTTTAGTGAGAGATTACCATGTAATTAAGGTGTTTGGTGGATAAGATTACAGTAAGACCATCCCCAACGTGGCATCCCAAGTAGTCTTGATCAAGTCCCATGTAATGACTCTTAAATTCACTTAAAACGTGGCAAAATTTGGAGAAATCGTTTGCCAACTAAGCCACAAAGCGAGGCCCAATCCCAAAGGTTAAGAGCACCTTTCTAATTCATTTTTGAATCTCTACAATGACAAATAAAGCTTCAACAACTCATTCAAAATGTTAGCAACGTGATTTTCCTACAAAAAATTATACGAGACTTTGCAATGTTACAGCAACACGACTTTATAATTCTAAGGGAGTACGATGTAATTTTTCTCAAAGAATATCATATGGATTTTCCTCTACTTTAATCTGCCGTTACATATTTTGTTGCAATCAACGTATCAAGAAAATCGGTTTAGGTATATTGAGGCTATCTCATTTATTTTTGGCATGATCTATAGGACACAATCGAAACGAGCAAATACATAATTTCTATAAATGACTCTATTCATAGAAGTATTAGAGGTGCCTATATTCTTAAATTTCCATATGTTTTATTATTACATCTTCTGTTCATGAGTCTCATAAAAATACATAAATTAAAAAAAGTTTACTTGATGATATTACTCAAATGCATAATGGTCTTATGACATTCTTAGAGATTTTATTGACGAACTGCACTGCATTCATTTATACATGTAAATTGACACATGACTATATGACATTATATATGCATTATATATATGTATATGGAATATGTGAAAAGGTTATGGCGTTATATACGCACCACCACCTGATCAGCCGGTATACGTTGATGTAACGACTCGACTGGTCGTTTTGCGGGTTTGCACTTTGATTGTCATTTGTTAGGCATGACTAGCCCCGTGTGATGTATTATGACTTATGCAAATCATTGATTTTGGTTTTCAGGGTAGTTGGAGTGAATTTGGAGGATTAGTTCTCACTTTGAAGCTTGAAATTTGAAAGGTTTGACAAAGATTTGACTTGTTAGTATATGATCTCGGTTCAAAGTTTGTATAATTTGGTAGATCCTTTAGGTTTGAATTGGCAAAATTGAGATTTTAGCGTTTTTCGGTTGATAGGTGAGATTTTGATATAGGGTTTGGAATGGAATTCTGAAAGTTGCAGTAGCTTAGTTTGTTATTTGTGATATGTGTGTAAATATTCAGGTCATTCGGACGTGGTTTGGTTGGTTTTTTTATCAAAAGCGTAATTTGGAAGTTCTTGAAATTCGTAGGCTTGAATCCGATGTCATTTTGGTATTTTGATGTTGTTTGAATGTTCCGAAGGTTGGAACAAGTTTGAATGGGGTTATGGGGTACGTTGGCATATTTGGTTGAGTTACCAAGGGCCTCAGGTGAGTTTCGGATGGTAAAACAGATTAATTTTGGACTTTGGACTTGGCGGCAGATGATTTGTTCTTTGCGTTCATTGTCAGGGACTCGTGTTTGCGAAGGGTTTTTTTCTAAGGCGATGAATTTTGCCTTCACGTTCGCGCTTTGTGTGTCACGTTCGTGATGTTGTGATGTTTTATTCTCCGTGTTCGCGAGACCTGTGTCGCCTTCGCATAGAGTAAGTTGGAGTAGATGGGGTCCCAGCCTGTTGTGCTTCGCGTTTCTGCAAGGAGGTCGTGATCACGATGGTCTAGAAAGCGGACGCTTCGAGTTCGCTAGCTGGGGGTGGATTTCGTGTAAGGAGAATTTATGGTAGTGTATTTTTGTGCTTCACGAATGCGAGGCTTTGACCGCGTTCGCGAAGAAGGTTTTTAATGCCTGGGCAGAATGTTTAAATAACCATTGTCCGCGGTTTTGGGCTACTTTCACAATTTTTGGGAGATCTGGGAGATTTTTGAGAGGATTTGAAGAGGGATTCAAGAGAGGTAAAATTTTTGAACTCAATACTCGATTCTTGTGTGAATTATACCTAATTAATCATGCAATTTAAGCCTAGTATTGAAGAACAAGGGCTTGTAACTGGAGATCAAGGATTTGGGATTTGAGGGAGTCGTTGTGGTTGGATTTTGGTACTTTTAACGTGTAAGAACTCGTGAGGTGATAAGGAACCTATTGATATAAATTTTATCGAAATCCGAGACGTAGACTCGGGGGTCGGGTTTGAGCAATTTCAGGATTTTTAATGTAAATTGGATATTTTTTATTGGACTTTGTTCCCTTAGCCTATTTTAATGGTTACTAATAGTGGCTAGATTTGGAGCATCCGTAGGTCGATTTATATGAGCAAAGGCATCACAGGCTAGAGTTAGACTAGATCTAGGTGAGAAATGATTGTAAATGATGTCCTGAAGGTATGAAACCCCAGATTGCACATCGTTCTACTATATTGAGGTGACGCACGTGCTAGATGACAAGCATGGAATCGTGCACTATTGGGGATTGTAACTTAGTCCATCCTGACTGACTGTTTTACCGAGTATTTGGTAGAAACTATTTGTTATCATCATGTTTTGGGCTGAATGCCATATTTGAGCCTCGTGCCAACTATTTGAACCCTTAGGAAATTTTTATTGCTATTTCCTCACTATTTTGATTGTATATCTAAACTTCATGCTATATTGTACTCTTTTCAAAACTCAGCCAAGTTATTCATTTAACACATTAAATGATATTCCATAAGATATTTTGTGCTGAGCATCATATTTTACTGTTGTCCGAGTGGCTTATGAGATTTCTAACTGAGTAAAGCTGAGGGCCTGTTCCGTGAGGATACCTTTGGGTCGGGCTATACGCTGCAGTTGTGATACACTAGTTTGTGATTATGAGGCCGAAGGCCTAAGTTTGTATGCCATGAGGTGGCTTATTGATATAAGTCTGGGAGCCTAGTGATGATTCCATGAGATGGATTGATATTGCGCTTGGGCCGTAAGCCCCCCCCCCCCCAGGAGTCTACACACCATCAGTGCGCGCGGGTACCTATTATGATGTGAGATATAGCTCGAGAGGCTAGTGTTGTTCCATGTTATTGCCCTAGGGGTTGTTTCTGTTGGTGTTTGTGCCCGAGGGGCGGATTTGTTGACATTGTGCCCGAGGGACGAACCTTTATGTGTTTATCTTTCTTATTTGCTCGTCCTTTAATTGCTTAACTGTTAACAGTCATTCTAAAGAAGTTTAAACTGAGCTAAGATGCTTAAGAGATTTCACATCTTCATTGCTTTTTCCTACTAGTTTTGTAATGCTTCTATACATCATGTTGATGTACTTTTCGTGATTTCTTATCGTTCAGTCTTTATTTTTGATTTTTACTCGCTGAGTTGGAGTACACATTTTACTCCCTGTACTTTGTGTGCACATTTAGGTATTTCTGCACCCGGTGGAGGGTATTGGTTGAGCAGAGGCAAAGTCATTAGAGTTTAGCGAGATTGCTGCCCGACGTCCGCAACACTGCTTTTCTCCCTCTTGATGTCATTAAACTGTACTTAGTATATTCTTAGAATTCTATTGTATTTTAGACCTTAGTAGATTGTTGTGACTTGTGACACCCCGTTGTCGGGCTATATCTATTCTGCAACTGGATTATTATTATTTTGGAGACTTAAATTGTATTATTTTAATTGCTTAAAATAAATTAGGCGTGTGTCGGATGGCCTTGTCTTCACGAGAAACGCCATTATGACCAGGTTTGGCTTTTGGGTCGTGACAAGTAGGTATTAGATCCTAGGTTACATAGGTCTCATGAGTCATGAGAAGGTTTAGTAGAGTCTCGCAGATTGGTACGAAGACGTTTGTATTTATCCTCGAGAGGCTGCAAAACCTCTAGGAAAAACTTTATATTCTAGAACTTTTATCGTGCGTCCTTGATTCAACTTGAAAAGTAACTCTTTGAATTCCTTCCACACGTTCGTATGCACGCATGAGCGCTCAGTACTAGATAGTCCTCGATGGCTTGTGATTCCCTGATATAGGGACGAGATGTGATCTTTGTGTGTTGATGTTGGCTAGTCAGGAGGACTTGAGGCCAGATTTTTGCCTATAGCTTGAGCCTTGAGCTATTGATTGTGTGGGCGTGTGCTTCTGGATATATATGTTCTGTTGCGTCCCTATTAAGGGGAGTAATGACTTGATAACTACGTGATGAGTATGTTAGGACTGTGAGGTGTATTCATATGATTTAGAAACGATAAGAAGGGTCTGCTGGATGATGGAAGAACTATTAGGTACGTGATTTTTATCTTGATTTGAGGTATAGACCCGAGTTATGGGTGTGAAGAATCTTTTCATGTTTCCTAGTTGGGAGTGAAGTAAATTTCATGATGCGGTAAGAGTTCAGAGTCAAGAGGATTAAGTGACTTGCATAATGTTAATGACGGTGGAAGGTATACAAAAATGTTAGTTGGAGGCAAAGTAAGTGGGTTATCTCCTACAGAGTGATTCTGAGGTTGCGTGATCCTTATGTTGTCTTTTAGGATATCTCATTTACAAGTGAAATATATGTGTTGAAATTTAAATTTGGTTCACTTAAGAGAGTGGGGTTAATTCTTGCGAGAGTGAATGCGAGATTTGTAGAAGATTTAAAGTACTAGATGGTCTGTGTTTTATGAGGTGATGAATGATTGAGTTTAATCTCACTAAGGTATTATGGCAGCAATATAATATATGCATTATAAGTTATTGTGTGTGTTTATATCTATGACTTTGAACCAAGTGGGAGAATCTACTATTAAGTTATTAATTGCATCGTTATGCGCTATGTTGGTTCCAGTTTGAGGTGTACCGGTGAATTAGTTATGGCCTACAGAGATTGAGACCGAGGATGGATCGAGTAAAGGAAAATTATTGGCAAAGGTTGTATGCTTCATAGGTATGTGAGAATTTATAGAATGTCTTGAGTTGTTGTTGTTAAGGAATACTTGGTGCATAGAGAATGAAGGTTCTTGAATATATTGGGATAAGGTTACATTCTATGGTTTTGGAGTGCTAATGAGGCACGTGTTGTTCAGTTCATTTGACCAGGCTAATTGTAGTTTGAGTGGAGTGATGACTCTAGAGAATGGTTCTAATGTATTCAAGGTTTTACATGTAATAATCAGAGATTTTCAAGTGTATAATTTGGCTAGAAACTGAGGTTTGCATTGGAGGATGCCAAGACTTGTGTCATTTCTATATCAATTATGGGATTATATATATCAGTATTAGGAAGGTAATGGTTCTAGATTCACAAGAAGTCTCTTCGCGGTAGGTATTTTGAACGTGGTGCTTTTGGAAACATTTAAGAGAATACTCAGCGGCTTGTGAGCCTTTGACGATGTGGTTTTATGCTTGGGTCTCATGTGGTAAATCTGGGTTGAGGAATTGCAGTGCTACAACAAGAGGGAGTATCAAGTTGAAGGTAAATCAGAAGGAAACTCGGATAGATGGGGTAGCTTGGTAGTAGGCTGAATCGGTATGGTAATTATATGATTAGTTCTTTGGGTGATTACGAGGTAATGAGTTTCTACAAGTGTTTCACGACAATGCTCTTGGGTGATAGAGTCCTGCATAATTTTGTTGAGTTAGAAGGATTCAGACCCGACGATTTAGTTTTGTGCAAAAAGAATCATGAGAGTTCTTGACGGTTTCTACCACCGTTAGAGAGGTATATTTCCTGCTGGCGAGAGAAGCATGAGATGTATAGTGATTTTCTTCTAGATGGGATCAATAGAAAGTTCTTGGCTAGTTGGGTGCAAGTTTCTTATGGCTCGTAGGGGATACGAAGTTCTCATGGTTATCCTAGGATGGTATGGTTTATGCGGTATGTGGTGTAGGCTTGAGATTTTCATGTGTAATATCTTGGTTCAGTAATGAAAGGAAGATCATAAAATCCTTAGGCAATGGGCAGCTTTAGATAATTAGGGAGATGGGCATTAGATAACTAGGGAAATGAACATCAGATGATTAAGAAAATGGTGTTGCTAATTGGTATGACTTGACGAGGGTATACGTTTCAGATAAAGGCAATGTGATTAAGTTGATGGTACTTTGGTAGTTTTGCGGAACTTTCTTATTAGATCGATCGTTGATATTCGAGTTGCTTTATGGCACAGAAGAATTTTAGAGTATCTCTTATGGAATGATTGGGTATTAGAGGTATGGTATGTATTCAGACGGCGGAATTGGGATCAGGTATAGTGATTTATGTGCTATATGGAGTTGGATAGTAGGAGTTCTCATAAACAGGTTATGTTGTGGTTGTGGGTCGTGTGTATCTGTACTGTTTAGTGACTATCAGGGTTTGGAGACCCGAGTGGATCTTTCGCTGCTTGATGTTAGATTTTGGATGTGATATTGGATATAGAATGGTTGTCTCAGTGTTGTGCCATTCTGAGCTATTGCACTAACGCGGTGATGTTGGCTATGCCGGGAATGCCACGAATTGAATGGCAAGGTTCGGAAAATTTTATGTTCGTAGTAGGGTGGTTTTATATTTCGAAGACCCAACAGATGGCTGGGAAGGATTGTCTTTCTTATTTGGGCTTTTGTGATGGATGTCAGTGTAGAGACTCTAACCATTGATTCAGTTCCAATTGTGAAGGACTTTTCAGGTGTGTTCTTGTGGCCGGGCATGTCTTCGGGAAAGGTTGTTGATTTTGGTATTGATTTAATACTAGGCACCGTATCGTATGGCACCGGCAAAGTTAAAAGAGTTGAGGGAGCAGCTTCAGGGTTTCCTTGATAAGGGGTCCGTTGGCAGACCAATGTGGATGTGTGTTCTAACTTGAGTTGACTTGGTTGGCTCTGAGTTGTATTATTGAGGATTGTTATTGAGCTTATTAGTGTTTCAAAGAAATATATGAGTTACCTTTACATGGTGAGGGGTATTTGGATTTGTTGGTTATAAGCACATGTAGTGCAGTGTTATTGGGGTCTCTTAGTGGAGCGTGAGCGGGAGGAATATTGGAATTGCTTAGTGGTTAGCGTATCGGTTATGTCCTTTTGGTTTATCTGGTTTTATGTATTTGTTTTATCGTGGTTATGATGATTTGCTTTGCTTCTAGACATCAATTACACGTGGTCGTCAATTTCGAGCAAGGTAACTTGAGGTGTTTCATATGGACCAGTGTTTGGATATATGGAGGTATGACCTTGCGGGTTAGATTTGTGTGTTCTGTTTCTACGATATGAGATGGGTTCTCAACCTTGTGTTGTGGTGGTACTAGCGATCTAGCAGTACATCTCTTTCATTTGAGTCATTTCATGATTTGAGTATGTTTAGATTGTCGCTTATTGGTGTGCGGATTGTGCAAGTCGTGGCTTTAGTCTGTATTGGGGTGGCGTGTCACCAAATTAGTTGTGTTGGATTGGATGATATTGTTGGTATCTTTAATGAATACAAATAGATTCAATTTCAGCATATTCAAAGGATAATATCGAGGTTCGGCTTAGAAAGTTACTATGATGTTCGCCAAAGGAGAAGTGGCTTCATGAATGGTTGATTTGAGAAATGTATGGATTATTGCATGTTTCATTTATCATTGGCAGTATATTAAAGTGTTGGAATGAGACTTCAGCCAATAAGAGGTTTTCTATCGATATTCGATTGTTGTGTGCAGCTGCCGTGATTGGAAATTATCGCTATAAGTGTTTGAGTTATGTGGTATATCATGTAATTGCACCTGAGGTTGCAAGTATGGGTTATTGTAGCTTGTTCGGGCTTATTGAAAGCATAAATGTGAGATTCTGATCTTGTGGGTGGTTTCGAAAGTGGAAATGTGGTTCTAAGGTTTATGGGCTAGGTTGGATTGTGAAATTTTAGTTACGTTGTGTTATCGGACCTATATGAGATAGGGTGACCTAGGATCACCCCAGGGTATGTGCATGGTAAGGTTATTCAGTGATTGATTGGCTTTTGGGACAACTCTAGGCACTTTCGAGGGCGAATGTATGTTTAAGTGGAGGAGGATGTAATGACCCAACTAATCGTTTTGAGCTTTTGCACTTTGCTCTCCAGTTATCGGGAATGACTAGCCCCATGTGATGTATTATGACTTATGTAAATCGTTGGTTTTGGTTTTCAGGGTAATTCGAGTGAATTTAGAAGATCAGTTCTCAATTTGAAGCTTGAAATTTGAAAGGTTTGACCAAGATTTGACTTGTTAGTATATGATCTCTTATTGGAATTTTTATTATTTGTTTGACTCCGTTAGGTTATTTGGGACTCGGGAGCATGATCGGAATGCATTTTGGAAGTCCGTGGAACGTTTAGGCTTGAATTGGTGAAATAGAGATTTTGGCATTTTCGGTTGATAGGTGAGATTTTGATATCGGGATCGAAATGGAATTTCGGAAGTTTCAGTAGCTTCGTTGTATCATTTGTGATGTGTGTGAAAAATTTTAGGTCATTCGGACATGGTTTGGTTGGTTTTATTTTATCAAAAGCATAATTAGGAAGTTCTTGAAATTCTTAGGCCTGAATCCGATGTGATTTTGGTATTTTGATGTTTTTTTTAGCGTTCCGAATGTTGGAACAAGTTTGAATGAGGTTATGGGATATGTTGTCATGTTTGGTTGAGGTTCTCAGGGCCTCGGGTGAGTTTTAAATGGTAAAATAGATCAATATTGGACTTTGGACTTGGCAGTTTTTGCTAGTTTTGTGTTGCAGACGATTTGTTCTTCGCATTTGCAGTGAGGTACTCGTGTTTGTGAAGGGTGTTTTTCGGAGGCGGCAAATTTTGCCTTCGCGTTCGTGCTTTGTGTGTCATGTTCGCGATGTTGTGATGTTTGATTCTCTGCGTTCGCAAGACATGTGTCACGTTCGCACATAGTAAGTAGGAGCAGATGGGATCCGAGCCTGTTGTGCTTCGCGTTCGCGCGAGGAGGTCACATTCGTGATGGACTGGAAAGCGGACGCTTCACGTCGCGATCTGGGGGTCGCGTTCGCGTAAGGGGATTTTATGGTCAGTGGATTTTTGTGCTTCGCGACCACAAGGCTTTGACCGCATTTGCGAAGAAGGGTTTTGATGCCTGGGCAGAATGTTTAAATAGCCATTGTCCGCGATTTTGGGGCTAACTTTCACAATTTTTGGGCTATTTTGGAGCTTTTTGAGAGGATTTGAATAGGGATTCAAAAGATAACACCTGGAGGTAATGAACTCAATACTCGATTCTTGTGTGAATTCTACCTAATTAATCATGAATTTAAGTCTAGTATTGAAGAAGTAGAGTTTGTAATTGGAGACCTAGGATTTGGAATTTGAGGGGGTCGTTTGTGGTTGGATTTTAGTACTTTTGATATGTATGAACTAGTGGGGAGATAAAGAACCTATTGATGTAAATTTTATCGGAATTTGAGGCGTGGGCGGGCGGGGGAGGGGGGTTGGACAATTGGATATTTTTAAGTGGGCTTTGTTCCCTTAGCCTCTTTTAATGGTTATGTACTTATTGTGACTAGATTTGGAGCATCCGGAGGTGATTCGTATGAGAAAAGGCATCACGGACTAGAGTTTAGATCGGATCGAGGTGAGCAATGATTGTAAATGATATCCTGAGGGTATAAAACCCCGAATTGCACATCGTTGTGCTATATTTAGGTGACACACATGGTAGATGACGAGCGTGGGGTCATACACTGTTGGGATTGTGACTTAGTCCATCCCGACTAATTGTTTTACCGATTATTTGGTTGAAAACATTTTGTTATCATCATGTTTTGGGTTGAATGCCATATTTGGGCCTCGTGCCAATTATTTGAACTCTTAGGGGATTTTTATTGCTATATTCCTCACTGTTTTGACTGTATACCTAAACTCAGTCATGCTATATTGTACTGTTTTCAAAACTCAGCCAAGTTATTCTATTTTAACACATTAAATGATATTACAAAATATATTTTGGGCTGAGCATCATGTTTTACTATTGCCCGAGTGGTTTATGAGATTTCTGACTCAGTAAGGCCGAGAGCCTGTATTGTGAGGATACTTTTGGTTTAGCTGCACGCCGCAACAGTGATACACTAATTTGTGATTATGAAGCTGAGTGCCTGAGGTTGTATGCCACGGGGTGGATTTTTTATATGAGACCGAGAACCTAGTGATGATGCCACGCGATGGCTTGATATTAAGCTTGGGCCGTAAGGGGACCCTCCGAAAGTCTGCACACCCCTAGTGAGCGCGGGCACCCATTGTGATGTGAGATATAGCCCGAGGGGCTGGTGTTGTTCCACGTTGTTGTCTGAGGGGCTATTTCTGTTGGTGTTTGTTCCCGAGGGGCGTATTTGTTGACATTGTGCCCGAGGGGCGAACGTTCATGTGTTTATCTTTCTTATTTGCTTGTTGCTTAATTGCTTTACTGTTAAAAGTCATTCTAAAGAAGTTTAAACTGAGCTAAGATGCTTTAAAAGATTTCACAGCTTCAATGCTTTTTCCTACTGGTTTTGTAATGCTTCTATACATCATGTTGATGTATTTTTCGTCATTTCTTATCACTCAGTCTTTATTTTTGATTTTTACTCACTGAGTTAGAGTACTCACTTTACTCCCTGCACTTTGTGTGCAGATTCATGTATTTCTGCGCCCGGTGGCGGGTATTGGTTAAGCAGAGGCAAAGTCATTGGAGTTTAGCGAGGTTGTTGCCCGACGTCCGCAGCACTGCTTTTCTCCCTCTTGATGTCATTAAAGTGTACTTAATATATTCTTAGAATTCCGTTGTATTTTAGATCTTAATAGATGCTTGTAACTTGTGACACCCCGATGTCGGGCTATGTCTATTCTGCAACTGTATTATTCACCTTATTTTGGGGATTATTGTTATGTTGGAGACTTAAATTATATTATTTTAATTGCTTAAAATAAATTGGGAGTGTGTCGGCTAAGCTTGTCTTCACGGGAGGCGCCATCACGACCAGGTCTGGGTTTTGGGTCGTGACAGTTGATGATATTGCCCACAATGGCCTAGATGATATGATGGGATGCCCGCAGAGGCTTGATGATGTTATGAACACATGTACTTATGCACGACATGACATTCATACGCACATGCATGACACTATAAGTATTTCATGATTTACAAAAGTTATCCAGACTTACAAGTTGAGTCATTTACTCCATGTTTCTTCCATGTCTTTTATATCGTACTGACGTCCTTTTGTTGGGGACACTACATTTGCCTGCAGGTGTAGACAATCAGTTTGACGAGCCCTCATAGTAGACGAGGTTAGCGTTCAACAAAGGATCGGTAAAACTCCACCTCATTCGGAGTGTAGCCGAGTCTATGAGTTATCGTGTCGAAATTTTGCTACAGACTTATGGGTAGGCCGGTACCATATCCCATTTGATGGCAAATACTCTTAAAGGCTTTGTAGACATAGGTTCATTTTGTACAGTATATCAAAGGCCTTGACGGCCCATATGTATTCATATTTTAAGAAAGATAGTTCATTGATATAGTAATTTACCACTTATAATTATACGTTACGAGTTCTGGCCATGTTGGCTCAGTTAACAATGATAGTACAATAAGAAAGATAGGTTAGGTCGATCGGTTATTCGTGACTCTTCCGTTTGGGTCGTGACAAGGGGTGTCACCATGAGATTCTTAAATTATTCAACAGTCCAAGAACTACATTACTGTCTCTTCGAGAATATTCCGTTTAAGTAAAATAAAAAAAGAACTGCACTACCACAAAGGTGTGGTAAGATGATTGAAATTACTTGTAATCATAAGTCTCAAATTCGAGTTCTTAAAATAGAAATCGTTTAACAGAGAACGTTTTAATCCTTGGTGAAGTCACCGGATACTTGTAGAAAAGGAAAAAAAGAAAAGTTTATCAGGGCAAACTGGTTGTGTAGAAAGGCAAGAGCAGTAACACCAGATACACTTGACATAGATCAAAGAACAAATTAAAGAAAATGGAATGAACACCCAAAACACAGAGCAAGAATTTTCCATCCTGATCTATTACGGTTTTGTTTCTTTCGAATATATCAATTATACACAAACATGATACTCCTCCTTTTGCTTTTCACTTTTCCGCTGGTGGGTGTTTCGAATTGAACGTAACACCATCTACAAATAAGGTACAGACATAATCTCTACGCATAATCCATTCTCCTTTAGTTCGTCAATCACATGCCATTTCTAAAGACTAGCATATGAAACCAGATACAAAATAAAACTACACAAAATCATCAATCACACAAGGGATTCCTCAAATTTACATCTCAACCGCGTATCATCTATGTATGATACTAGCACTCTCTATTCACTTACAATTTCGCATCCAAAACCTGAATAGTCCACCTCATATAATCCCAGTGGAAATGCTTGAAGTTGCATTAATCTTCAATGAATGCTCGGGAATATACGCCACACCTGCCAATGCAGAGTATTTGTCTCAGTAAATTCATCCTCTTCAATTGACTTCGACTTGCTATGTACTCAAATGTTCACCACAAAGAAAATCAAAAAGCAATATCCACAAGAATCAAACGGAACAAGCAGATAGTAGCACATACAAAAGAACATTTTTCACAATGTTTTGGAAAACTATAGACGACACGTGCACAAGAGGAAACGTTCACTAATACTTTTTATCATAAATTTTTTCAACTAGTTCATAAAAGATAACACAAAATGGACTAATTATATAGTCTACCCGACAAGGAGGGTGCAAGAAGAAGAAGAATTAAGGCACAGATAATTAATAAAGGCAGCTGAAAAATGCTTATCCGCCGCATGGAGAGCACAGTCAATTTCATTGGACAGGTAAAAATAAAATCAGAAGAAAATGGTCGCAGACTCAATAACTTGGACACCCTCACTGAAGCATAGTTCCATTTCATGTTGGAAGCTTGAAGAGATTTGGAGAATAGAGTGTATCCTCAAATTGAAACACCCTAAGATTGAGAAAACTAAGAAACATAAATAAAGAGGGATAGGATTAATAAGGGGTATTCATTTTTCTTCATTTCTTTCTTTATCAAAAAATCTGGTCATTAATTTGGATGCTAAAGCGGGGGGAAATTACATATTTACAGAAGCTTAATATTTCCCACATGAAATCGGGGCAATACTGTAGCTTGATAAGTTTTAATATTAATCAAAACAAGTACGGTCCTTTTCCATTGTGATACACATATTAAGAGGATTACTGTCAGGTCATCCAATCCTTTGTTTTCCCTTTACAAGACCAACTATGGGAAAGAACTTCTCCTCTCCTTTCTTTTCCTTTTGACTGACCTCACCTCTGTTCTTTCAATCCAAATAAACCCCAAAACAAAATTATCAAGGCACATGTAACTCATACCCTGCGCTAATTCGAGTAATAAATCAAGCAAGAGCGGGAGAAAGGAACCAAAGAAAATAAGATACTAATCAGACGTCCTGGTATTTCTCATATTCAGGTGAAAAGGTTAACAAAAGCCCATCCATTTCCAAACATTTGCAAAAAGTTCCTTCTGTTTTAATAAGATGGGCCTGCGAATTCATAATTCACAAGGTATTGAGGAGGTTAGGTATTACAACTCCCTCTCCACTCTTCTAGCATTTCTTTTTAGGAAACTATTCCTGCAACCTCAAAGGATATTTAAATAGAAGGTAGGAAACATATGTGAAACTTTGAGCTCTGCTATACATATATTGGCAGGGGCTGATGCCAAATCCCACCACTTCAATGGGGCTATTTAAATTTAAAAAAGACAGAAACAAATTTAACAATTTGAGCTTGCTAATACCTTTCTCCTTAACATCAATCTGTAAAGAATCAAGAGTGATTATACCATCCGTCAGGGGGAGTAGTTCAAGTTTGATGGTTGCTGTAGATTGAGAGGGCACACATCTGAAGCCGCCAAGAAGAGGTATAAGCTTTAACTCTGAATGAGAAATAAAGAAAATTAACAGATAAATGTTTACCCTAAGGGAACTCTGCTCTGCAACCATAAATGTGTACACCCTAAATTGCTATTTGGAAGCACATCAGGTATGGGAGTGGCCCTCTCGCTAAATGAAACTGATTGAGAAAGACTTTTCCCTTCCGGTACTTGATTAGTTGATACCAAGCTATTGCTCTGAGCAGCAGTTATCTGCTTATCGATACTCACTCTCTCTGTGAAATCAGAAGAACCAATGAAGGGACTCATTGGTGATGTTGGTGAACTGCTCAATGACACCACAGAAGGTGGGGAAGTAAGGGAAGCTGGAGCAAGCACTGTCATTGTTAGATCTTGTGAAGTCAGGTTTGATGCCTGAAGAGTTAAGACCTGACAAATTGAACAATTTAAGAGAAAACCTTCATCTTGACAAGTAAAATACATGTATTCTCATACCATGTTCAAACCTGTACTGGAAGCTGAGCACCTCCTTCAAAAGATCCAAGAGTTTGTTTTGTCATTTCAGATGCAACAGAGATCATAAGGTCCCTAGAAATTCGTGGTCTCCAGCTTGTTGGCTGCTTGAAGAATAACTTTGATTCTACAAGTATCCACAGAAGATCCAACAACTTAATAAGATTAATTTCCCACATACTATATGCAGATGATTCTTTGATATTATGTGATGCAAACATTGACCAACTAAGGCACATCAGATTAATTCTAACAGTCTTCGAGGCAATATCAGGCTTACATGTCAATTGAAGGAAGAGTATGTTATATCCTGTTAATGAAGTGGATCAACTACAAAGGCTGGCAGGCACACTGGGGTGTGAAATTGGAACCTACCAACAACTTGCCAGGGGTTAGCTTTAGGGGCAAAGAACAAATCTCAAAAGATATGGCAGGGGGTGATTGAAAGAAGTGAAAAGAGGCTAGCAAATTGGAAGAGTCAATACCTTTTTTGGGGGGGAAGAGTGGTCCTGGTAAACAGTGTGTTAGACTCCATCCCTACTTATGTAATGTCCTTGTTTCCTATTCCAGCTAAAGTGGAAAAGAGACTTGACACTCTAAGAAGATAATTCATTTGGCAAGGTAACAAGGAGAACAAAACTTATCACCTGGTAAATTGGAACAAAACTATTCTCAGCGTGATTGGACTTAGGTGGACTATGCCAAAAACCACAACAGATTTACTGAGATGCTGGAATAATCAGGAGGGCAGTGTAAGGCAAAAAACCTGGTGGAATTTGATCCCAGTGTGCATATGGTGAATAGTTTGGAAGGAAAGGAATGCCAGGTGTTTTGAAGACAGAAGCAGTCCAATTCAGAAGTTAAAGATGAACTGTATCTTGTTGTTTCATTTTTGGTGTAAAGAAAATTATGTGAATGATGAAGAATTGACTTTAGAACAGTTCCTACCTGTGTAGTTGCATCGACATGATACCAGAACTGCATATTGATCAGTAGGTGACCCCATATTTCTTTCCTCAATATTGGAGAAATGGTGCCACGTTGATGCTGAGCTTCTAGAATGTACCCGTGAAGATCGAAAAGTTTTTCCACTATGGCCGTTGGAACTCTTCAAGATGGGATTGACC
Source organism: Nicotiana noctiflora (assembly GCA_032618575.1). Lineage (NCBI taxonomy): Eukaryota > Viridiplantae > Streptophyta > Magnoliopsida > Solanales > Solanaceae > Nicotiana > Nicotiana noctiflora. The sequence goes on along the minus strand of JASVEL010003037.1, from coordinate 6,955 downwards.
GGTTTGAGAATGAAAGAGTGTTCTTCACCTCTCCTGCAAAGGGCATATTGCAGTTATTCTCTTTGGACTTTCAATCCAGCAGTAACAATTCCAACAATAAGTAAGGCCAATACTGGAGTTGAAGCTAGCAATAAAAAATAATAGCCTTAATCTAGAAACACCTAACTGAGGACTAGTGGACTTAGTTTGGACATACTTGGAGAAAAGTGGTAAGATATTTAAAATTTCCTCCAATGTCAATATTCAGCTTGATCACTGGTAATTGGCGCAAAAACAGTAGGTTTAAATAACTCTAATCCTGATGTAATATTTGTTGATTTCTTAATAAGACCTGCTTTAATGGAAGCGATGCTTCTTGTTTCTGGTCAACATATGTTCCAATCGCCCAGTAAAAAACAAGAATAAACGCTAAACAGATGTAGATTAGGAAAAGTTCAATTGCTAAATACAAATTAACATACACCAGGGCCAAGAAGTGATGTTTGTTGTGAGTCGGTATACTAGCACTATTCATAGTAGTTAGAATTAGATAAAGAAGATAAAACTTTATCAGAAACGGACAAGGGAGATAAACTGCAGAAAACCTGAGGGCCAAATTTGGCAAACTATAGTCATCCCCAGCTTCAATACATGCAATTGGTAATGATAAAGGAGGACCACTTTTTGAAGCTTCTTCAAAAATGATTGTTACAGCATCTATGTAGACAACAATGTCAGGTGCATTTGCTGGACAAACATTCTGCAAAAGAATACTAATTTCATATTAATTGTCTACACATGCCCAAGCCATAAGGTGCATTAAATTCCTAGCTACATTGATATATCCAGTAACAAGTTCCAATAACATAAACGATGAAGGAGTTGATGAAGTTACTCAGGCTAATGAATAAAACCCACCTTGATCTGGACACATAGGAGATCATCTGTATTGCAGTCAGCAGCAAAAGACGTAATTTCTACTGGTTGAATTATTTCAATTTTCCTCCTCCATCTCCTTCCAGGAAGGAAAATACCTTCTAAACCACAACGAACAGAAAATCTTTCTGGCTCTAGAGATACACCTCTAAAAGATAAAAGCCCTTCACTCCCAGTCTTATCACTCTTCACTGACCTTTGAAATGAAAAACGTTCCCAATCTTCTGGATTAAAACTTGGTCCAACAGTGGAGGTTGTAACAGCCGGAGGTGGTGCACTATTTGGTGGAAGTGAAGACATGGAGTAACTTCTAAAGTTACCGAAAGAAAAGAGCTGTGATCCAGAAGATCCAGATAAGGCGGGCTTTGTGGATGTACTACGAATGCTTGCACTAGAACTTAACTGAGGCGGGGATAAAGGTCGCGCTGAAGGGGGAATAGAATTATCTATAGGGAGTAGCCATTTCAATAGTTCACCACAGGGATCCTGCTTTGCATAAGTCAAATTCTCCTCATTCAAAGACGACAAACTTCTCTCCTGATACTTCTCAAATTGAAGAATTTCCAGCACCGGATCTCTTACAAACTCAATACCGACATTTACTTGTAAAAGTACCTGCATCCTTCCAGACAACAAAATTGAATCCACATCAGTTGTTCTCCAGGAAAAAAGACATACCATTAAGTATACAATCCCAAGTATAAGCAAACAAACAGCAGGAAAAGATGAAATGTTTTTCATACTTTGGTTTAAACTTCCGCACCACTAAAACAATACTTGTCTAAGATCTGTAGTAATAATTGTTTTCAGTGGAAATTGAATAAGGAAAAATATAACAAGGGATGAGATCTGTAGAATCCACTTTCTCATCCTGCACTACATTGAACAGTAAAACCATTCTTCTATAAGTAACACTGGACTCCATTTTAGCCTGGAGAGAAGACATTCACAATTTCCTAGAATTCAGAACTTCCATCACCCTCTTAGAAACCCAAATTTTGATAGTCATCCCATTCAACACCAAAACAACCATCTCCTGGACCGTGATACTGCTCTCTCAAGAAGTGCACTCTAAAAAATCTGTTGTTACCCCTTCCAGAACTCCTTTCCAAACAACCTCCATCCCTGTGGACAAGCTTATGTAAGACATCAGACCACCATCTCCACATCTAAAGTGTTGTTTTGACTGGACAACAACAGATTTTTGGAACTATTGAAAACACAAGCTGATGATTTCTTTCAAACCAGGGGTGGATCTAGCATGTAATATATGGACTCTACATGTTAAAAAATCCACTAAATAAGTACAAAATAACAGATTTTGAATCCAGTAAATAAATGGCCGGTGGTAGAATCAGAAACTCGAACCCATAATGTTCAAATTTTGGATCTGCCTCTGCTTTCAAACACGTAAATCCTCTGTCAAAGTTGACATTTCTAACAGTCAAGAAATTGTTTCTTGTAGAGCAGTTAACCATGTGCTAAGTAATACAATCAAGAAACTATGTTTCTTGTAGAGCTTCCAACCATGTGCTAAGTGACAAGAAACAGGTTCATGCAGGCATAAGTAAAATATAAAAGCAGAAACATGACAGCAGATACCAAAGCCAACACTATGAAAGAAACGGAATGCCTTTATACAAGCTGACTAAAAGGTTATGTCATGTGGTTCTGGAGACAGTTCACTAGAGATTAAGTATAACTGCAGACACTACAATTTTTTTCCGAACATACCACTATATCTCCATTTGGAAGGGCACAACACTTGACAGCATTTCTTGCCACTCCACCAGAGGTTCTGGCATCAAAGTTTCCCTTATCAGTGGAAGTACTCAAAGAAAGCTTCTTTTTAAGTCTCTTTACCGTTTCTGAGCCATCTGCTCCATTCATATCAGAAACTTCCTCCATAGCTTTTCTTTTTGACCACAGAGGCTCATCAAACTCGGCAATTCGAGCAAAAAAGTGAGAATTGTTAAACCTTTGTACTAGTGATTCAGTTTGTCTTTTGTAATCCTCCAATCTCAACAGAGATTCACCAGCAGAAACCTCCTTTTCGGGATCAATCTTTGCACTACCATTCTCACTCACACTACTAGCATCCACTGCTCCTCCAGGGGAAACAGACCCCGAAGTACTCCCTGTGTTACCATTTTGTTTCTGGTTACTTTGTCCAATGCCATTTTTATTCATGACCGCCGCAACTTTAAAAGGTGTAATAATTTCTGTATCCTGCTTATAGGCTGAGAGACATGCAAGTATATGGACCTGTTCACCTATAATTGATGAAAATTTCAGAAATAAATAAAAGAGGAGTCTGAAAGAAAGTGGACGATGATACAAAAACAGAGGAAGAGGAGGAGAGAAGAAAAGGAGATTAACAGTAGTAGCTACCAGGTATTACAAAGAAGCGGTCCAGTGAGCATATGGATGACATATCTGATGCCTCACTCCAGTTAACAGGAAGCCTATCTGGAAAGGCATGTCAAGACTTGGTAAATAATTCATAAGATATGAGTTCTGAATTACTGGACAAAACTTTTGAACATCGGACACTATCTTTTGAAGCAAAAAAAACAGGTCAGATGGAAAAATCATGCACACCACTTAGATTTCATCCAAGACAAAACGAAGTATTACATAAATGTATGAAAGACGGAATTATAAATATATTAGCTTTCAGAAGATGAAGAAAACAAGAACATTCTGTGAAAAAAGAAAAAATTCAGGACTATTTGAATCCTTCTGTGCACCCAAGTTTGAATAGTCCCAGTGCTTACAGAAGAAGTAGGGATGAAATAGAAGACAACAGAAGTACTCTTTACGATGCAACTTTTCAACGTTTTTCCTGAATATTGCAGATAAAAAATCTTAAAGTTTAGATCCTTGACCAATAGTTTGATCCAGGTAAACGTCATTGCCAAATGCCAAGCACTGCTAGGAATAAATCAGACTTCCCTATTATAAAAAGTTCGATACATGGAAAATTTACAGAATACTTGCAGCAGATTATGATTCAAAACTATATATAATAATGTTGGGAACTAGAATAAGAGAAAGTACCCTACCCTGCATTCTAATCAGAACTGAAGTGATGATCCACAATAAAAGTTATAAATGATATACCCTTCAATCTAAACAAGGAGGGCAAAAGATGCTGACATTTCTAACCTCTAGATTTGAACTTCATGGATACAGGATTCTAGTACAGATACCACAAATGCTAATAACTGTGCTGAAGTTTATTATATGTCCATAATCAGTGGATATCTTAGCACATATGTAGGGTCTAGGCCAAAGCTACTGGGTTTGGCCGGATCCCCCTGTTTCCAAGCACTCGATTCAGACACCCATGAGTAACTTACTGAGTGAAACCAACAGCATATAGCCAAAAAGGATACTAGGTAGGCCATCAATAGGTATAAAACCATCTGACTCCCTCACAGAAAAGCTCCCAACCTTTGGAGAAGATAAGAGTTGTATTCACCAATTGTCCACACAGATGAGAGTATTTCTACAAGTGCTTTCCCTCCTTCAAAGAATGACAATCTTCCATAATAACTATGGTAATCTAAAGTTTAAAATCGCTAGCGAGCCCAGTGAACTCCATTCCCACAACTTGAGGTAGGGACATAATGAAATTAGGTGTAAAGCTACTATCCCAATCTGTACTGGACACTTTTAGGCAATAAAATTTCAAACTTTGAATACAAATGACTCCAGAGAGACTTGCAACTCATCCATACAATGAGTAATAGGAATCCACACAGTTAAGGAAATAGAAATTTCCTAGAGATGTCGAACAAACTCCCACTCCGTGGGCAAGCAATTCAGACTACTCTCCATTTCTAACAACTAATGCATATGGCCATAGGCTATGTATCAATATAGGCCAAGACATGTGACGCATCACATCTTGTCGGTAATGAGCATACAGATACAGATGCCAAACATCAAGAGCAGGGCGCAAAACAAAATAGCTTCGACTTCAGAGCAAATGAGAAAAGAAGGAAGATGTTACCCTTTGGAATAGTTATCCATCCTTCGTCATCTTTAACATCAATGTGGTTGGCAACAAATCGAGAGTTGGTCTTCTCATTTGCATCCAGAAGATCTTCATCCACATTCCCATATTCATCACCCTCACCATCGCATTTCTCACCCTCTGGAAAAGGATCTTCAGCAATAAGACCCTCTAAAGTAGTACTTGGTTTGGAAGCATGGTTTGGCTCCGATTGAACTTCACGAGCAGGTGAGTGCTCGGAAGCTGCAGTCTGATTAGACCTCAGCATCAGGAAGTTCATGATATCCCCTGTGACTCCCTACAAAAATAAAATCTTAGCTTTCATTATCCAAACTTAATCCTAGAAACAACTCCTCTAAATATACATTTGTGTGCCAGTATGTGCGTGTGTTTATTTTCTATGCACGCGACATAAAGTTCAAGTACAGCCAAAGGGTGTGATGGGATGGATATGATCCCTCCATCGGTCTCTGGTTCGAACCTTGCGAATGGAGAAAATCCTAGTTAAGACTTCCTCCTTTAATGGCCCTACGTGGCGTGAACCCGGATTAGAGGATCAGTCGGTGGTGGAGCCACAGACTGAAGGGCGGTCAATTGGACACCCTCGTAGGAAGTCATATATTGTATATAGAAAAATATACCGCATATAGGTCGAAAATCACTTTCTATACATATATATCTTAGCTGATATTCCTGGCTTCATCACTGAACCTTATACCAAAATAATAGAGCTCCAGTCAGAGGCAGTGGATGCATGCATGCTGGATCTACCTAGGCTCAAAACATTGCCTTTTCTACTCAATTATGATCATTTACTTGTAACAAACTCATTAAATTGTAATAATTTGAAAATATAACTGTACTATTTGTGTTTCTGCTTCGACGAAACCACTACATTTATTCAACTAATAAACACGACAAACATAAGTTACTAGAAAATGAGTGCAATAACTGCAATAATTAGATAAACAGAAACTGTGAAGCGATAGGGATCCAACAGATGCAGAATAGGGCTTTGTGAGGTATTGAATCACTACTTAATAGAATGAGAAATGAAAATCGGAAAGTGAAGTGTAACCTGATCGGAGAAGTCGCCGGAGAGGAGAGCCAAGAGGTTGCGATCGGAAACACGGTGGTGGACCGGTGGCGAGTCGGCCAAACTCAGACCGGGTTTAATATGTACTGGGTGATAGGCTTTGGATCTGTGTCAGAGGTTCGATTTTTTAAGTACTCACTTCGTTCAGTTTTTGAGTTTCAATTGTATTAACAAAATGACAATACCCAACGTGAGTACTTGCGTTTTGAGTGACATTAGTTAAGAGTACAACGGGAGATGTTATTTTACAAGCAATGTTGTTTTCTTTTTTTTTAACTTTAAACAATAACATCGACAACAACCCAGTAGAATTTCATATGTGGGGTCTGGAGAGGGTAGCGTCTACGCAAACCTTATCCTAACCCAAAGAGATAGAGAGGCTCTTTCCGAAAGATCTTTGACTCAAGATAATAAAAAAAGACAAAAGAAGAGAGTATTAAAATAACCGCGGAAATTATATGGTAAAAGAAACATAGAAAGCATGAAAAAATAATAATAATAATAATAATAATAATTCAAAGCAAAAACGATGGTTTGTAAATGGATCCTGCATCGAAAATAGAAAATAGTAAAATTTGACATTGCCCCTAGCTACTTAGACAAAAACTCACCGAATTAGTCCACCAACTCCTAGCCTATAACCGTAATACGCGACTTCCATAACTTCCTATCAAGTGCCATGTCCTCGAAAATCTGAAGCCTCGCCATATCCCGCCTAATCACTTCTCCCCAATACTTCTTAGGCCGCCCTCTGCCTCTTCTCGTGCCTTCCACGACCAGCCGCTCACACCTCCTTACTGGAGCATCTGGGCTTCTCCTATGTACATGTCCGGACCATCTCAGCCTCGCTTCCCGCATCTTGTCATCAATAGGGGTCACGTGCGCCTTCTCTCGAATGTATCATTCCTAATCTTATCCTTTCT